>OU015499.1:160269194-160354194 GCA_907164885.2 Dolomedes plantarius
GTTCGAGAATTCCACCCCCTTAGGATTTACATTTTGAGGCATTGTAATGGCTCTCTCTCTATAGGGGAGGTAAGCGCTTCCCCCAAATTTTTTATTTAAAATATATTTTTGTCAACTATTTACATGTACATAAATGCTGATAATCCAATAAAATTGGTATTGTCAGATAGCCCGAACTTTTCCGCAAAGCGCTACGGGATTCATTTTATAAATTTCGTCCACCGAAGGCATTTATGAGCGTTTAAAACACACTATACCAGATTTTTCCCCGAATAATTTAAATTTTAAAATATTAATTGCATTTAAAAAAAAACCGAAAAATGTACACAAACGTAAAATTTCTTTCTCTATGACGGAGTACAATTTTTTAAAAAAAATCTTTGAATCCAAGTCGGCAATCCGTGGACAAATTTTTTCCATAGGTTAACATTGAGGTGAGCGAATCCAATGGGGTTAGTACATAGCAGCTTTAAGAAAATGTGTGTGTTTTGACAGAAATCTCTATATTTAAGTTGCTAAGTCGACTTTTTGGGCAGTCCGTGAGAGAAAACTACTGCATCGATTTACTTCATTTTGGTCTTAATAGAAAGATTGTAATCTGTAGATTTGTCAAATTTGGTTTCTGTAACCGCAATTGTTAAGGGGATGGTGGACTTTCAAATTACCAAAAATCGAGCAAAAATTGGAATTTATTTTGGGGGTGTATTAATATTTTAAAAACATGTAAATATTGGAATGAAATGCATTTAAAATGTGTAGTGAAAAGAAAAATGAAAAATTGGTGGCTTTAGAGTAGTAAGTATTAAAGGTAGATAAAAAATTATCTTTTAAATGACTTTTTCTCAAAATGAGAAATTTCCAGATTTGCAAGTCTTTAAAATGCTCCTCGCGTCATAATTTTTGACGAAATTTTATGAAATTTATAATAAAGATTCCCGTAATACATCAAAAATAAAGTTATGTATCCATTTTAGGATTCGAGGTCATTTAGGTTATAAAAGTTTAACTTTAGTGTAGCAAAGTACAACAATTTCGCGAAAATTCAGAGTACAAGCATAAAAATATTTTCTAAAAATTAACTATTCAACGAAAGTACAAAAAAATACATAACTTTGTTCAGAAAGAATTTATAAGCAATATAAATGCAAAAATAAGGGGAAAAGTTTAAAATTGAGTCACAAGGAGTATTTTAAAGAAGGGTAATTTAATTTAATTTTTTTAATTATAAAATATTTTTTTTTAAATATTTATAAAATTTTATAAGGTGTTTAATATTGTTATACTTTAATGAATATATATACAAAATTTCATATCTGTGTGGTAAAAATTTCAAAAATCGTTTTCAAAGGTCCACCATCCCCTTAATACAGTTAAAAATTGGTTTGTGCGCATGCTCAGTGATATATTTTAATGATAAACAAGTCTCTGTAGATCTCTCTCAGCTGTTTTTATTTTTATGATAATTATGTTTGTGAAATATAAGATTAAACCTGATGGAAATTGTTTTTTTTTTCACGCTGTTTAATGAGCGATAATTTACAATTTGAAAAAATTGCTTTCCGCGCATGCTCGGTGACATTTTTAAATGTGGCTTTACATACTCACTAAGCACGAGTCCGCTTAAACGCATTCATTTGTTTCTGCGCATTATTATGATTTTCAACGTTTGGCAATGATGTGTCGAGTATAATTTGTGTACTGTCCGACCACGGAAGCAAGGTCCCTGGAAGCTGTTGCGCATGCGCGAGAAAAGCTAGTCTACTTGGAAAATAGGGGAAAACGTCATATTTTCGGATGTGTTTGTTCGTGAAATACGGAATGCATTTCAGACTGCTTTTTGCCCGCAATTTTAAAGTTATTTTTTAAAACTTTATTTTTGATCGAATATGTGAATAATAATTTCAAAATAATAAAAAGAAAGAAGCAAATCTATTTAAAAAATAGGAGTTTTATAGCAGTGGATATTTTCGGATTACATCACAATCAAAATTATCTAAAGCTACGTTTTCGGTGGTTCTTTTTTTTTTTTTGAAGTTTCCTCGGAGATTCAAATTTTGGAGTTTCTTCACCCTTTGCTTCTCCGCGTATTCTTTTTACACTGCACATTGATATCCCGGTCATTTCACTAGCTCTCTTTGGGGATTGCGAAAATTGAACAATAACATTTCCTTCTAGTGCTTCTTTATCACACAATTTAATTACATTGTGTATTATACGTTTACAATCACTACGGAACGGCCTATTCCGAGCAGTTGTGTTGGGTAAAGGATCCATTAATTTTAATATAATAATCAAAATAACAGACGAGGAGCAAGCGCAGTTAGTAACCGATTCTAAAGAATGTCGAGAGAATACCAGACTTTTCCCCCTCCTTCCTAAGCAGCCTTACCTACAGCGTGAATAGAATCGTCTTGGCACTATGCCAACCGTGGTTCTTCGTACTGTGGTCGGACAGTATTAGTGCATTTATTTATTATCTAGCCGTCACTTTTTGACGGGTACCAACTAGTGTACGTTTCAGCTTTATTATATTAAACGAGCATTCCAACGTATTTTGCAGGCAGTTGAGACATTGAACTGACACAATTCTTATTAAATTACGTACAACAGGAAAATGGCGGGACCAAAATTTTCTTTCGTTATAACCATGAGTTCGTTATATACAGGGTTCGCTATAACGGGGTTCGACTATACCTGAATTTTTTTTAATTACATAATTCAGCATGATATAAATTGACTTTACATCGCCAAGTCCTGTTTCATAATTCCCTTTTCATTTTCTCGTTCCAAAAAATTATATATGCGGTATTTGCGGCATTCTGAGTTTTTGTCCAAAGCTTTTTCTTAGTTCGCTGCGTTCTTCTTTCTTTCTTTGTCCAAGTGTCCGTTAACATAGGAGTCCGGTAGCGGAAGTGTGAAAGGAAAGATGGCGCCGAGACGGAAATAAACCAATCATAGGCGCTCAAAATCTCGTCGCTAATCGTTTGGAGGTTTGTCATTGGTTAAAGATATTTCAATACTTTAACGCTACCGGACTCTTTGTGTGAACAGGCCCTCATGCGGAGGCACTTTATCATGAGACATTCGTCTTTTGTTATTTAATGGCTACTTTATTACTATAGCTTTGAGCACCTTTTATAGCGCATATAGATTGGTGCAGAGTTCTCTGCCTGCAGACCCCCGACTCCTGTCATCACATTAGTCACGGTAACATTAGACACGGTATTTAGAACCACCCCCATTCCCGCCCCCAAGGTTTCTTTGATCTGGTGTCTCCCCCGACCCCGCTCGACACCATTTGACCCGCTGACACCCCGCCCTTTCTTTGATGGACCGCCAGAGGAGGCGATCCACGCATAGTACAGAGTACAGAGTGAACATAAATCACTGGATTCCCCAAGGCACAGGCAGAGAACTCTGAACCAATGTATATGCACCATTAGGTGGGCCAGCACTGCTCCCTATGAGAGACGACCAGGGCTTATTCGGGATCGGATCCCAAGACCACCGCTTGGAAGATCGCCACTGCATTATATGGACCGCATTCCTTTATATGTATACTAACTGAAAACCCGCACTTCGCTACGGAGTACATTCAAATTAAATACAACGGTCAATGTATGCAACTAATGCCAATATATATACATATATATATATATATATATATATATATATATGTGTGTGATAATAACAGCCCACTATTATATAAAGCGTATTTAAAATTACCCTGTTAATAAAGCACGACCCCTTTCTTCCAAAATTGGAACCTAAAAGTAAAATAAGATAAATTATATTATCCCTGCAGATCATTATACAGGCATGTGAAGTAGCTGAACTCAATAACATCCCCAGATATGAGTGTTAGAAGTTATGAGATTCCGAATGTCAGTATAGTGTCAAAAATCTTGAAGAGCCCTCGAATCACTCTAAATTTATAGGTTCTGTAACGTCAAAAACCACTTTGCAAGAATTTTATGGCCAACTTATCCTACACTCAGGTCAAGAGGTCGCGGTTCTAGCAAGCGCGGCATTTAGCAGTAAAGTCCCCGATAAACTTAAGTGGACACGTGAACTCCACGAATCTAAAGTCGCCCAATTAAAATATTGAGAAGTTTTAGGCCCTCTGGCGTCAATAGCGCAAAGCATTTATTTACTATGTGCGTGAAAAGAAGATTTCTGTCTCTTGGGGTCTAACTGTCGTTGCTGTCGGACATGCGGTCCGCTTCTGTCTTATAAGGTAATCCGCGCCTCGTCAGGCCAAGTCATGTGGCCGCTGCAGCTAATGCCTTCTGATAAATAAAGCACGTCTTGGAATTGGTGTATTTCATCTATGGCTCCATGTGTGTTTCTATCCAAGTTGTGTGCAGCGCTTTACGGTTTGATCAACACTTCGCCCAACTGCATCCCTCCCTCGTGCCGGCTACGCCTCCGATAAGTGCTATGCCTCTCCTCCGCGGCGTGAGGTACGGGGCATGACATATATATATATATATATATATATATATATATATATATATATATATATATATATATATATATATATATATATATATATATATATATATATATATATATATATATATATACAGGGTGATTATAATTAAAGTTTAAGTTTCAAAACGCTATAAAAAAAGAACCACTGATGAGAATGACGTCAAATTTGAACGGCATGTTATTGAAGAAGGCGGAGAGCGTATGGCAGAAGAAAAAACTTAGTTTCAAATTTTAGCAACAGATGGCGCTGTAAGCGGCAGAATCACGACGAGAAATGAGAAATGATTCGTAAAACAACGGCTAAGGTGTAAGTTACACATTAAAACGCATTGACAAATTAGAATTGTTGAGTAATTTTATTTGCATGACTGAACATATCACATCGAGAGGGACAAATCGGTTTCAAGAGTTTTGCGGCGACATACCGCATAAGAACCATTCATCAAAGAAGTTCGGAAATGTCGCGAGACTGGCGCAAAACATGTTCGATATGGTGTCCACCGTTGTGTGCAACAAGTTGAAAGCGACAAACAGCATGTTCCACAACGGATCGCAGTGTCTCCGGGGTGATGTTCAGAATGTGTTGCGAAATGCACCCCTACACTCTAAGAAGAATAGCCATGCAAAATATCAGCCCTTTAGGTTCAGCGGTTTGGTCTGTGCGTTGTATGTCAGTCAATCAGTCAGTCAGTCAGTTACGGAACTGTTTTTTATATATACAGTGGCTCCCAAAAGTGTTTGTACACTTACAATTTTCAATGAAATAGGGATTTATCCATTAATTAAAATGAATATTTCAGAATGGGTATTTAATAATAAGATCTAAAATCCATTCTTAACGAAACTACATGAAATATTTTGAAAACATAGCAAAACTTTATTTTTAAGAAACCAATAATCAAAAAGTAACAAAAGCTTTATCTAACAAAAGTCATCGTACACTGAAATATTTTCGAATAAATTCATAATTAAAATTATCGTCTGGCGCTTTACTTAAATTTCTGAGATGTGGTGGCATTTAAAATATCGTTTGGCTTTAATTTTTGCTTGCCTACTCCGAAATATTCTATTTATTATTTAAAAAGGGCTCGTAGTCGTAAAGAAACAGCAAACAGCATTCGAAAAGTGATTGTTTTTCATCATAGTAGTGGTAAATCAGTTCGGAATATTGCTAAATTACTTAATTTATCCCATTCTACTGTGCAGTATGTAATAAAACGATTTAAAGAACAAAATCGGATCGAAAACAAGGTAAGAAAAGGTCGTCCTGCAAAGTTAACAAAACGTGATCAGAGATTTATAATTAGAAAATTTGCGAAAAATCCACGTTTGAGTGCTGTAAAAGTTTCCGCAGAACTTAATGAAACATTTCCTATTTCAATTTCACCTGAAACTGTTCGACGAGTTCTCAGAGCAGCTGTTTTACATTGATGTTCTGCCCGTAGAAAAATTTTTGTGGGTGAGATAAACAGAAAGCTTAGGCTTTCCTTCGCACTATCAATGATAAATAAGCCCCAAACGTATTGGAATAATGTCTTATTTGCCGATGAAAGTAAGTTTAACATTTTTGGTTCCGATGGGCTTATAATTGTAGGGAGAAGAAAAAATGAGGAACTTAATCCCAAGAACTTAATAGGAACAGTTAAGCACGGCGGTGGAGGTTTCTATGTGTAGGGGTGCATGTCAGCATCAGGACTAGGTAATTTGGTATTTATTGATGGCATAATGAATCATGCTGTTTAAATGAATATTTTACGAGACAATTTAGCCCAAAATTTGGGTATTGGAAACAACTTTGTTTTTTTTTATCAAGATAACGATCCCAAGCACACGGCTCTCAACGTTCGCATCTGGTGTCTCTATAATTGTCCAGAAGTTTTGAAAACACCACCTCAATCGCCAAATTTAAACCTAATAGAACATATTTGGAGAGAACTGGAGGTTCGAGTACGAAAACACGACATTCACACGAAAAGCGAACTAAAAACAATTATGATGGAAGAATGGATGAACATCGATGCAGAAATTACAAAAGAACTAGTGCAATCTATTCCCAGACGTTTAAAAGCTGTTGTGGATGCTAAAGGATATCCTACTAAATATTAATTTAACGAAAAATTAGAATATTTACTAATATGTAGAGATTTTTTACAAGTGTACGATGACTTTTGTGGGATAAAGTTTTTGTTACTTTTTGATGACTGGTTTCTTAAAAATAAAGTTTTAGTATGTTTTCAAAATATTTCATGTAGTTTTGTTAAGAATAGATTATAGATCTTATTATTAAATACCCATTCTGAAATATTCATTTTATTCAATGGATAGACCGCTATTTCATTGAAATTCGTAAGTGTACGAACACTTTTGGGAGCCACTGTAGATTTTTGTCACAAAGTTAACCATAACCTCCTTTATCTGTGGAAAACGTCTTTACATGTTAACCAAATTTAAATGGACGTAACCCATTTCCACTGCACGTTTGATAGGATTTCGAGGGATCTCGTTCTTTCCTATTCAGGAAATTTCATGCGAGCTTCACTCATGTTTATGCAGTCTTCGAAAAGAAAAACCCCATTCTTTTCACTGCACAACAAAGCATTTCGATGTATCCATGTTTTCGTGACATCTGAATCCATACAATCGGACTGCCAGCTATCTTCTCGAGAGAAAAAAAAATAAAAAAAAAAATCGTCTGCTTTTAAAATACGCAGCCGATGGTCGATTTTAAAATAGACCCTCGATCAGAAAGCGGCGTGAAGGCGTCGGGGTATTTTCCAATCAAAGACTCCCCGCCGCGCGAGTTCTTTGGTTTCCCGTGGACTATAAAGAGTTTTTGGGACCCCGCTTCCGAACTTCTATTAAAACGCGCAGGCGAGTGCGTGAGAGCGCAGATTGGACTCTGGACGAAACTGTTTCACCATGTTCGGAAGGTGGGTAAAAAAGCTTTTTCGGAATTATTAAAGTCGTGCAAGTTTTTGTTTGTTTAAAGATATCCGGCTACTTTCGGGGGCCGGTTTTTTTTTCTTTTTTAAAACTGTTCTTGCGATAATGTCTGTCTTATTTTTCGATGGAATAGAGCAGTGCTCCGCAACCGCTGTGCAGAGGTGATCTTGACTGTGCCGCGGTGATTTTATCAATTACTAGCTGAAAACCCGCGCTTCGCTACGGAGTACATTCGAATTAAATACAACGGTCAATGTATGCAATTAATGCCAAAAAAAATGAAATATATATATATATTTATAAAAAAGTCGTAAGGGATATGCATTTTTTTTTTGATAATATCCAATCGTCTGCCGCATTAGAAAGAGAAAAAAATATTTGTTTTGTTTATTTAGTTGTTACGCACGTGACGATAAATTTATTGAAAGTACCAGAAAAAGAAATCACGCGATCGGCATTTAATAAATTAAATTCTAAAAAATAATCTTTAAAAATTCACCAAAAATCAGAAAATCGAGGTAAAAATTCGAAAAAAATTTCATTTGAAGGAATTTTTAGGATCTTTCTCGTGATATAAATTTTATAACCCTCAATGTATTATTTTAAATGCAAACGTAAAAAAAGTTTAAAAAACAGCTTAAAAATTTAATTTAAAAAAATCTAAGAAGAATTTTTGAAAAATCTTTTTTAGTGCACCCCTACACTATTAGAAGAATCGCAAAATGTCAGCCCTTTAGGTCTAGCGGTTTGGTGTGTGCGTTGTATGTCAGTCAGTCAGTCAGTGAATGAATGAGTCAGTTACGGAACTGTTTTATATATATAGATAATAAAAAAAAAATTAACCACCGCATTAGTTAGAAATTTTTCTAAGTAAAATATTCCTCTAACTTTTTGCTAATATGTAATTTCTCTGGGTCGAAATTATACACAAAACAAAAACATGTTGTTAGCCATACATTGTATGTATGCTCGAGCGTTACAATTCTGGATTTCAGTTAAGAAAGAATATCCACAAATTTCTAACAAGGCCATTGCAATTTTGCTCCTTTATTCTACGACATACTTATACGAACAAAGTTTTTCGACACTGGTTCGTTCTAATAAAAAATGACAAGCGATTATATTTAAAGGGCCTAGACCATGAACTTCAAGTAGCTCTTTCTAATATAGAGCCAAATATAAAACGTGCATATGGTCATCAAAACAAGCTGAAATATCTCATTAATAAATTAGTTGTGTTTAAATTAACTTTGATTTATTAGTCCTAAGTAAAGACCAAAAACCAAATTTTACTATAAAAATTTAAAGAGAAATTTTTTTTGTTTAAACTTGTAAACTATAACTTTATATTTTTGTTCTTGTATTGGTGTACAATTCAAAATGATTGATATAAAACTTAAATGATTTTAATTATCTTAAATCATAGAGTTATTTTATTGTGTTTTTTTAATCTAATAAAAACGTATACGTATTATTGTAATTTATGTATTTGCAAGCTTTTTCTTGCGGTGTGCCGCGGAATTATCGAAAAAACGTTGTTGTGCCGTGGAAGATAAAAGGTTGCGGAGGTCTGGAATAGAGCACCAAAATGCGAAAATGAGGCAAAAATGGACCATAACTATGCAACTTTTTTACAAAATGGATTACTTTTTGGTAGAAATGGAGTCAATCTATATATACAGTGGCTTCCAAATGTGTTCGTACACTTACGATTTTCAATGAAATAGGTGTCTATCCATTGATTAAAATGAATATTTCAGAATGGGTATTTAATAATAAGATCTATAATCTATTCTTAACAAAACTACATGAAATATTTTGAAAACATAGCAAAACTTTATTTTTAAGAAACCAATAATCCAAAAGTAACAAAAACTTTATCTCACAAAAGTCATCGTACACTTGTAAAAAATCTCTACATATTAGTAAATATTCTAATTTTTCGTTAAATTAATATTTAGTAGGATATCCTTTAGCATCCACAACAGGTTTTAAACGTCTGGGAATAGATTGCTTTAGTTCTTTTGTAATTTTTTGCATCAATGTTCATCCATTCTTCCATCATAATTGTTTTTAGTTCGCTTTTCGTGTGAATGTCGTGTTTTCGTACTCGAACCTCCAGTTCTCTCCAAATATGTTCTATTGGGTTTAAATCTGGCGATTGAGGTGGTGTTTTCAAAACTTGTGGACAATTATAGAGACACCAGATGCGAACGTTGAGAGCCGTGTGCTTAGGATCGTTATCTTGATAAAAAACAAAGTTGTTTCCAATACCCAAATTTTGAGCTGATAATTTTAAATTGTCTCTTAAAATATTTATAAAAACAGCATGATTCATTATGCCATCAATAAATACCAAATTTCCTAGTCCTGATGCTGACATGCACCCCCACACAAGGATACCTCCACCGGCATGCTTAACTGTTCCTACTAAGTTCTTGGGATTAAGTTCCTCATTTTTTTCTTCTCCATACAATTATACGCCCATCAGCACCAAAAATGTTCATCGGCAAATAAGACATTATTCCAATAGGTTTGCGGCTTATTTATCATTGATAGTGCGAATGGAACTTTCTGTTTTTCTCACTCACAAAAAATTTTCTATTGGCAGAACGCCCATGTAATCCAGCATTTCTGAGAACTCGTCAAAAAGTTTCAGGTGAAGTTGAAGTAGAAAATGTTTCATTGATTTCTGCAGAAACTTTTACAGCACTCAAACGTGGATTTTTCGCAAATTTTCTAATTATAAATCTCTGATCACGTTTTGTTAACTTTGCCGGACGGCCTTTTCTTACCTTGTTTTCGATCCAAATTTCTTCTTTAAAGCGTTTTTTCACATACTGCACAGTAGAATGGGATAAATTAAGTAATTTAGCAATATTCCGAACTGATTTACCACTACTATGATGAAAAATAATCAATTTTCGAATGCTGTTTGTTGTTTCTTTACGACTACGAGCCATTTTTAAATAATAAATAGAATATTACGGAGTAGGCAAGCAAAAATTAAAGCCAAACGATATTTTAAATGCCACCACAATTCAAAAATAAAAAATAAAGCGTCAGACGATAATTTTAATTATTAATTTATACAAAAATATTTCAGTGTACGATGACTTTTGTGAGATAAAGTTTTTGTCACTTTTTGATTACTGGTTTCTTAAAAATAAAGTTTTACTATGTTTTCAAAATATTTCACGTAGTTTTGTTAAGAATAGATTATAGATCTTATTATTAAATACCCATTCTGAAATATTCATTTTAATTAATGGATAGACCCCTATTTCATTGAAATTCGTAAGTGTACGAACACTTTTGGGAGCCACTGTATAAAACAGTTCCGTAACTGACTGATTGAATGACTGACAGATAACGCACAGACCAAACTGCTGGACCTGAAGGGCTGGCATGTTGCATTGCGATTCTTCTTATAGTGTCATGGTACACTAAGATTTTTGAAAAATTCTTCTTAGATTTTTTTAAAATTAAATTTTTAAGCTGTTTTTATAACATTCTTTAAAGTTTGCATTTAAAATAACAATCTGAGGGTTATAAAATTTACATCGTGAGAGAGATCATAAAAATGCCTTTAAAATGAAATCTTTTTCGAATCTTTACCTCCCTTTTCTGATTTTGGGGGAATTTTTAAAAATTCATTTTTAGAATTTAATGTATTAAATACTGATCACGTGGTTTCTTTTCTTTTTGTGATACTTTAAACTAATTTTGCGTCACGTGTATAACAACGAAATAAATTGACAAAAAAATATTTTTTTTTTCTTTCTAATTCGGCAGACGATTGGAAATTATCCAAAAAAATATTAAAATACAGTAAAAGAAATGTTCCTCAAACTGTACTGTATTAACTGTACTATATTCTTTAGTATGTTCTATTAGATTTAATTTCAATATTTTCTTCTACATTATTTTGTGTATAAAAATATTTGTGTATATACATATATATATATATATATATATATATATATATATATATATATATATATTTAATATTGTTAAATTTCAAAATTATCTAACCTGTTTACATAAATCTGTTTTTAATAACATTATTGTAAATCAGTTAGTTCATATAAATCGGCTATGTTCTAAAGACAATAAGATTAAGCATATTATAGACTTGAAAGCTGTGCTAACTCGGAATAATTACCCAGTAAGTCTATCCAAAAACATAATTGGTTGTTTTTGTTTTAATGAATAGTTTGTTCTGTTGCATTAATATGTTAAACATAACAATAGGTTAAAATAGAAAAAATAACTACTAAAAATAAAAATAAAAATCATAAGTAAAAATAAAATAATAATAAAATTAACTTTTAGTAGTAATAATAATAAAAAACTAATTAAGGGAATAATAGTCCTAAAATACGGTAACCTAAGTAAGTCTGTAACTGAGAATCCACTACCTCAATGGTTGCAAGTTTTGTGACGTCAGTCATCTTGCGGTTACAAGTTCTTAACTTCCACTCTGACTAGCGCCAGGCTTGGTGTTCTTTGGTTAAGTACTTTTATTCAAACTTAAATAATTTATTAATCAATTCTTCTGTTAATAATGGACTGTACGGTGTCTGAGTGTGTTTATTTTATAGATCATACTCATCGGAAACAATCCATTGGTTTTTAGACAGTATTGACACCGCTGATGAAGAAATGCTGTCAAAAACCATATTCATACTTTTCTTTTCATGTTATTTGTTCCTAGCTGCAAGCAGTTTTAGAGCTATTACTGGTTTTCTCTTTCATCTTATTCTTATATATATATATATATATATATATATATATATACAGTCGAACCTCCATATATCGAAGTAGCGAAGTGCCGGAAAAAAATTCGATATATAGAAATTTCGATATATAGAATTGATCTTAGTTTTATCATAATTCTCCTAAAACATTAAAATTAAAGCTCATTTTCATTTACGAAACTCCATTTCCAATTTATATGCGAATCACATTAAATGAAAGTTAATTAAAAAAAATGAATTAATATGAAAGATTTATTGAGTACTACATACCCTTTAAAAAACAATAATCCAGACAGTGGTTACAATGATCACAGTTACATTCTTTTAAAAAAACTAAGAATATCTTGCTGAACAGCCAGTTTTGCAGAAAATTCATCAAAGAAATGTTCGCATTTATTCAGTCCACTAAAAACTTCATCAGAGACATTTTCCGCGTATTGAAGTTCACGACGTATTGTTTCAAACGCCAAAAATTGGGAGATTTTATTCTAAAATAGAATGAAATCTCCCACTATGTCTTGAAAAAAAATTTCGATATATAGAGATTTTTTTGATATATGGAAACAGTTTTTCTATGTAATGAACATGGAGATTTGCTAAGAGTTCGATATATAGAAAATTTCGATATAGGGAAGTTCGATATATGGAGGTTCGACTGTATTTTTTTTTTTTTTTTTTTGCCATTAATTGCATACATTGACCGTTGTATTTAATTTGAATGTACTCCGTAGCGAAGTGCGGGTTTTCAGCTAGTTTTTACATAAACGGCTCTAGCTCTGCAATAAAAA
Organism: Dolomedes plantarius; assembly: GCA_907164885.2. Taxonomy (NCBI): domain Eukaryota; kingdom Metazoa; phylum Arthropoda; class Arachnida; order Araneae; family Dolomedidae; genus Dolomedes; species Dolomedes plantarius. The sequence goes on from OU015499.1 coordinate 160,282,180, forward strand.
GTTATGCATATATCATTCATTTCTTTTACAGAAGGTCGTTCGCACTTTATGAAAACGATTTTGATGGTTATGTATAAATGCCGTTTTTTGCGGCGATTTGCTTCTGTCTGATAGCCATGGCTCTTGACAATAGCTCTAACTCGAATTTTCCATAAAAGTAAACTTTTCTTAGTACTGTCATGTCAATTTTACCCCATTCCTCTTGGGCCATTTTTTCAAAGTCCGTTCCTTGTTCTTGGATGCCGTTTTCCTAGAGCTCGCTTTAATAAACCGAAAGCGAACAAGTCCATTGGAGAAGCGTTAGGTGTAGGGTTTATATAAAAACCTCCTTTTTGAAAAACCGGTTTTCGATTTCCAGATTTCCAAAGAACCGGCAAAGATTCGAAAGATTTCCAAAGATTCGAATTTTTTGCGATCAAATATATATATATATATATATATATATATATATATATATATATATATATATATATATATATATATATATATATATATATATATATATATATATATATATATATATATATATATATATACATATATATATATATATATATATAGGGAAAAATATTTTATTTAATTTATATAAAATAACAAAAAACGAAATCAATATCAAAGTCAAAATGTAAAAAAAATTTAAGGATTACTCATTACTTACACAAAATAACGAAAACTCAAACAATAATTTCAAATTTCAAATAATATTTATATTTATTTCACTAATTTCAATTTCTCCTAAGAAAATAGGATTTAAGAAAACAAAATATCCACTGAACGGTGGCTATGTCTTACTCTTATTTTGGACACAATATTGCCTGAAATTGAAAATGCTCGTTCACTAGATACTGAGCTTAGTTTTATAGTTTTCAGGGCATCAAATAACAAACCTAAGTTTGTTACTTACGTTAATACTTACGTTATTTTTACCAACTGTAACAACTTTATATTTTTGTTTCCAGTTTTCACTTTACAAAATTAACCTTTTGCTTACGGGCCCCATTTTTCCGATTCCCTCTTTAGAACGGACATTGAAGGAGTTATATATATATATATATATATATATATATATATAATATATATATATATATATATATATATATATATATATATAATATATATATATATATATATATATATATATATATATATATATATATATATATATATATATATATATATAATATATATATATAATATATTTTCCAGTGTCCTATTTTTTTTTTAATTAACAATGATTACAGTAGATGTATTGCAATGGTTACAAAGGTACCGTATTAAAATAACAATTTGCTGGTTACATAGTATAAAATAGTTACATTATTAGTTTACAATATATTTATACAAATACAATATGCTAGTAGTACAGTACAGTTATGAAGAAACTGCTGGATACGTAGAATAAGTAGGTATAATTTTAAGTTTACAGAATATGTAAATTCAAGCAAAATGCCAGTTAGGATGCAACAGATGGGTTATGTTGAGCCATTAATTTGGTGAATATTTTGATTAATATTTTCGAGCAGTAGTAATCTGTGAAGCATTTGGACGGGGGCCAGGTGTTTGCTCCTGAAGGTAGATCTCTGCGTTCATCTTGAAAATCCGGACCTGAAACCTGTTAAGAAAAGCTTCCCTCATATTTAAAAGCGTTGTTTTCAAATAGCAAATATCAATATCAGAATTATTTTCTTGGCAATGTTTCAATTGGCTTGGAAAGTGAATCAAAGTTGATTTATCAAAATCTTGAGCAAAAAGAGATAATTCGTTTTCGAATGAAATAACTTCTTCTAACATCAAAAAAAGTGTGTTTCCTTTCCCCTGTAGTTTACGATTAAGCTGATATACGGACTCGTAGATGAGACGTAACGTCTACCATGAAATTAATTTTTTGGATCCACTGATGGTTCGTTAGTTCTGGATAGTGAAACACCCTTTTCAAGGAGAAATGCTTAATTTTTTTTTTTTTTTTTAAGGAAGCGAAACGTTTCAAAAAGTTTCCTCCTGATTACCAACGTACCTTGTTATGCAGCAGAAGATCTGCGTACTCACTCTCCATTTTAGCTAAAAATTATTTTAATTGTCGGTGATTAAGAGCTTTAGTTATAATGGAGTTGATAATCTTAATTACCAATTCCACAAATTTGCAAATTTCTTCTGGAAATGTCTGAGCACAAAGCACTTATTGAGGAATGATGTAATGGTAAGTAAGTATCTCGTGATTAATTTTTCCTTTCAAAATAGCAACAAACCCGTTTCTTATGCCTGTCATATTTTTCGCCCCGTCTGTTGAAATTGAGACAATTTTACAGAGTTGAATATGATGTTTTTCAATGCACTGAATTACAGCATTTTCTATATCCTCTCCACGTGTTTGACCTTTGAGTGGCAATAATCCTAAACGTTCTTCTTTAGGATCTGTAGATGAACTAAATCGTACAAAAAGTGAAACTTGCGCTGTATCATTTATGTCACAAGACTCGTCAACTGCTATTGATAAAGATGAAACCAACTTAAGATCTTCGACTTGCTGGTTGGTTATATTCGAAGGCATTTTGACTAGTCTAGACTTTCCTGTGGGAACACGCGCTCGGAAGTAATACATTGTAGAACACGATGCAAAGATACGACTTGACGATAAGCGTTGACATTTAATCTTTCTGGAAATGCTTTCTTATTAAGTCGCTTCAGAGCACTCGCCTAAAGATAAAGATACATAAACACCAACTAAGTATGTAAAAATAGAAGTAAGAACACCAGTTTCAATCGCACTGTACGTGGTATTTTGTGGAAGAGCCACACTCAATGGGCCAAAGAGCCACATGTGGCTCGCGAGCCGCGGTTTGCCGACCACTGTTCTACGATATCTAAATGGCAGTGGTTGCCACACGTTATCGCCTGCGAACATAAAAAGAGTTCGCATTTAAATATCTGACGAATCATTTCATTTATTTATTTATTTACTAGCTGAAAACCCGCACTTCGCTACGGAGTACATTCAAATTAAATACAACGGTCAATGTATGCAATCAATGCCAAAAAAAAAAATAAATACAGTTGGCTCTCTGTTTAACGACGCTCTACTTAACGACGATCTCTGTTTAAAGACGATATTTCCCAGTCCCGGCCCCTCCGACGTTATGGGAAATGTTATATTTTCACAAATTCTGTTTAAGGGCGATCTCTACTTAAGGACGATTTTTCACGGTCCCTTGAAAGTCGTTAAACAGAGAGACAACTGTATGTATATATTTATAATAAATACGACGATCAATGTATACAAATGATGTAAAAAAAAAAAACATATTTATAAAAAAAATGTAAGGGATATTTTTATAGACAAAATAATGTCCAATCGTCTGCCGCATTAGCAAGAAAAAAATATTTTTTTGTCTATTTAGTTTTTATGCACGTGACGATAAATTTATTTAAAGTACCAGAAAAAGAAATCACGTGATCGGCATTTAATAAATTAAATTCTAAAAAATTAATCTTTAAAAATTCACTAAAAATCAGAAAAGGGAGGTAAAAATTCGAAAAAGATCTCATTTTGAAGGAATATTTAGGATCTTTCTCTCGATATAAATTTCATAACCCTCAAATTATTATTTTAAATGCAAACTTAAAAAAAGTTACAAAAACAGCTTAAAAATTTAATTTAAAAAAATCTAAGAAGAATTTTTAAAAAAATCTTTCTTAGTGCAACCCTGCACCATAAGAAAACTCGCCATGCAACATTTCAGCCCTTCAGGTCCAGCGGTTTGGTCTGTGCGTTGTATGTTCGTCAGTGAATGAGTCAGTTACGGAACTGTTTTATATATATAGATTTATTGGCGCATATCGTCTGCCCCTGTCTCAAAAAATTTCAGTGTCAGTGCCTGTTCACATAGGAGTGCGGTAGCGGAAGCGTTAAAGTATTGAAATATATTTAACCAATGGCAAACCTCCAAACGATTAGCAACGAGATTTTTAACGCCTATGATTGGCTAATTTCCGTCTCGGCGCCATCTTTCCTTTTACGCTTCCGCTAGCGGACTCTTATGTGAACAGGCCTTTACGCTCGTATCATGATGTCGCCTCACATTTTTATAGGGAAGTAAGACAAAATATTTGCATTCAAAGTTTAAAAGAGAGAAGTTCTCTGTGTGAGTTACAAGCATCGTTGAAATAACTAGACTCAAATATTCTCAATTTATCGCTGCATAATCTAGGTTCTTGTCTGGTTTGAAAGTCATAAAAACTAGTATTAAATTATGGAAGAAAATATTCTGTCAAAATACTGCCTAAAACACACCATAAGGAGAGGGGTGGCTTACACCATACCCGGCGTAGACAAGAGAGTGGTGTTATATCGGGACTCGTAACGAGCACCCTAAATAGTGAAACCGGACGCGCTAACCACTAGGACAGGGGTGGCGCGTGGATTTATGGATCAACGTGCCGTTTTTTCTAAAGAAATGTTTAATGAGGCCATAGACGTGCCGTCAAATAATTTGGACTTAGTGATTATTGGGAAAATAATAAAACTAAATACTAACAACTCAAAACTCTTTATTTACTAACGAAAAAATACAGTTATATGTGTAGTTCAAATTAAAGTAACATTAGTGTGACTTCTGTTGTTGCAGATTAGACGACAAATAACTTATATTAGGATAGTAAGATGTTACTTTTAGCAGAAAGTTTGCTGAACTGGAATCATCTTCCAAACGGTTTCTAAGCGAGATTTTAATGTTATTCATCTCTGATAATAATGACTCGCAGGCATAAGTAGATGAAAATATGGTTAAAATAGCATGAGCCAGCCTCTTCAAACAGTTAAATGTATCTGGAATCGAATTCCATGTTGCCAAAATCTTGTTACTGGCGTTTTTACTTATATTGTTTGTTAGTCTTTCTGTTTCAATCAATTCAAACTTTTTCCTAAATAAATTTTTGAATCCAAATTGAACTAGACTGGAAATCAATCAGCTGCATTTCAAATTCTTCAATTTCCAGCCAATCGAATTGGGACAAGTTCAGTTTATCAAATGAAATCACATCAGGGTACATAATAAACCCGAGCGTTTCCGATAATTCTTTGAACTGAGAAAATCTCGCTGAAAATTCCGTGATTGAAGAATCAATTACGGAACTTAATTCATCAATAACTTTTTCTTCGTCTGGTTTCTCATGTACATCTAAATCTTTGATTTTTTTTTCAAGTTTGGGAAATACAGTAACCACCGCTTATAGTGATCAGTGGTTATAAGAATCAACCGTTTATAAGAATCAATATCGCGAAAACAAAAACAAATGTATTATTTCCATGTTAAAATTTTCGCTTTAAAGAATCAATCCACCGGTTTTAAGAATCAGTTTACACTCTTCGCTTTCCTTTTATTTTTTTCAAAAAAAACCACTTAAACCCTCAAAAGGCACGAAATTCTTTCTTTTTTCAAAAGAAAGATTTATAAGATGGGATGGAATATACTTGTAAAATTCATCCCTTTCTTTGTTAGACATAACATAATAGTTTCCCCTTAAACGCTTTAGCACACACTGTCCTATTAGCTTGACCAGGGGGCATCTTTACCCGTCCGGGTCCGATTTCACTTTTCTCTACTGACAAACAAAAATAGGGATTCTTTTTTCCCACCTTCCACATCCTGGTCCCGGCTTCCTGGACCCTGAAACACACAAATCTTCGGCGAAGTGTCCACTATCACTTAGGCAAACGTGACATTAGTAGATTCAAAACGTATTCAAACCGTAAAACATAAGTTAGAAGGTGAATCTTCGTCTGAGACTATTAGTATTGAAAGAGGTATAAACAGCCTCCTGAAAACTTCATTACGTCAAACTACCATATAAAACTTTTTCTTGCTCCCTTCCTGTAGTTGAAATGTTAAAACTGTTAAGCAGGTATGTCGTAACAAATATTGGATTTTTTCGTCTCTTACTATAATCATGTGTATCTACTTATAAGTCTAAAAAATAAGTTGTATTTTTAAAATTATAAAAAATAATTTCAATAAAAGATAATTAAAGTAAATTAAAGAGAATTTTATAGTAAATTATCTAATATATGTATATATAGGTTTGTGTGTTGGCCTGTGCAAAAACCTAAATTTCGGCTATAAGAATCAACCGTTTATAAGAATCAAAAACAGTAATAACAAACGTGATTCTTATAAGCGGAAATCACTGTATTTGTATTTTTTTGTAATAATATCGTTCCTGAAAACATGCAGTTTAGCGTCAAAAGCGCGAATGACGATAATTGTTTTATTTATGCCTTGAAGCTTTATGTTCAATTCAATGAAATGTTGGCATATGTCTGTAAAAAAACATCAATTTTGAAAGCCACATAACATCCAACATCTGTGGGTATTGATCAATTTTTCCCTCATTTTGCAGAAACAGTCTGATTTCTTCCAAGCAGTCAAGAAATCTTTGGAGTACGTTCCCCCGGCTCAACCAGCGAACATTATTATACACTGCTGGCCACTGTAAATGCAACACCCTGAAGGAAACATGCAAATAACAGGAAATTTACAACATGCATTAGCGGAGGTGAGATATGCAAATGATTAGAATTTCAGCGCAGACGCACATCACGCGCGCCTCTAGCGCCACTTGAAAGCGCTATTTAAGGCTTGGAGATTTCGACGATTTCAAGTTCGGCAATTGTGTTCTTCTTGTGGTTTTTTAAAAAAAACGATCAATTATGCCTCGTCGAAAGCAGCGATCATCTTTTGATCAAGTATCCGAGTTCGACAGAGGAAGGATAGTGGCCTACCGAGATTGTGGATTATCTTTCAGGGAAATCGGTAGTCGTGTTGGACGAAACCAAACAACTGTAATGCGGATATGGGATCGTTGGATGCAGGAGAGTACGACGGACCGGCGTGTTCGATCGCATCCACCTCAGCGCACCACTTCACGTGATGACAGGCAAATTTTGCGCATGGCAGTGACGGATCGCTCTGTCACATCACGAACCATAGCACAGCACATGCAGTCTGTAACGCATCATCCAGTGTCTGCGCGTACCATTCGACGCCGTTTACAGCAGAGTGGTCTGTCCGCAAGACGTCCATTGCTTTGTCTACCCTTGACGCAGAACCACAGACGTCTCCGCCGCCAATGGTGCGATGACAGAAGGATGTGGAAGGCAGAATGGAATGAAATTGTCTTTACTGACGAGTCACGCTACTGTCTGCAACACCACGATGGTCGCATTCGAATCTGGAGACACCGTGAAGAGAGGATGCTGAACAGCTGCGTTATGCACCGCCACACTGGTCCTGCACCGGGTATTATGGTATGGGGCGGTATTGGATATCACTCTCGCACACCTCTAATACGCATTGCCGGTACTTTAAACAGCCAGCGCTACATCTCCGAGGTGTTGGAGCCAGTTGTCCTTCCTTACCTTCAGGACTTGCCCACAGCCATATTTCAACAGGATAATGCGCGACCACACGTGGACACGCGACCACATTGTCCAACGGTTCTTCGTCAATCGCCAGATTGAATTGCTTCCCTGGCCGCCTCGCTCTCCGGATCTTTCGCCGATAGAAAACATGTGGTCCATGGTTGCTCTACGATTGACCCAGATTCCATCCCCAGCTGCAACAGCAGATCAACTTTGGCAACGTGTGGAAGCTGCTTGGTCTGCTGTACCCCAAGAACTCATCCAAAGTCTCTTTGAATCAATGCCGAGGCGTGTGGCAGCGGTGATCTCCAACAATGGCGGCTACTCTGGCTACTGATTTTGGCAGGAACCACACTTCACAGAAGTCTATAAATTTAATCATTTGATACTTGGTCGACATGTTATCTACAAAGTAAATTTTGTTGTGATATCTCTTGTCTTTCTTGGTGTTGCAATTTGGGTGGCCAGCAGTGTACATCAGTAAGCCATAATACACCAAGTTGACTTCATATAACAAAGCATCAAACTTTCGCTTATTGAGGTTGACTATTTTTGTGACTAACGCCATTACATTATCAAGAGATGTTAAACCACTCTTAGCACATAAGACTTGTTGGTGAATGATGCAGTGGAATTCAAGAATCGAATGTCCTACGTCTGTTTGAAATAAACTAATGAAACCATTTTTTTTTGCCCACCATACTTGGAGCACCAATTTTTTTTTTCAAATCAATTTCTTTCTCAGCAAGCGAATTTTTAACAGCCGTACAAATATCTGAGCCCTTTGTAGTTGTTAGCAACGATATTATCGCAATTAATTCTTCCTTAATGACGTTTCCTACGCAATATCGAGCAAAAACCGCTAAACGTGCAGATTTAGTGACATCAGTACGTTCGTCAAGACACAGCGATATGAAAGGAGCGGAGTTAATGTCACTTTTTCTATTACATTTCCGGCCAGTTTTAAGATTCTTTCTTTTATTGTGTTTCTAGATAAAGGAGTGTCTTTGATGCGCTGAATCATTTTATCTTTATTATCAAAATCATCAAAAAGTGAGGCTAACCAGGCTTCCTTTAAAAAAACTCTCCCTCTTGAAGAGGTTTATTATGCCGAGCAATGACATTTGCACAGGGCCCGACTTTGACCCAATGGGGCCCTGGGCAAAGCAGACTTTGGGGGCCCCCAACTTCAGATCCAAAGGGGGGCAAGTGTTCCCCCCATGACCAGATTTCCAATTTTTACATGTAGGACACTTACTCAGACCCGCCATAAATTCAAAACATTTTCGACCATCAAGTGAAAAATTTGAAAAATAATAATAATATGTGCGGATTAAGTAATTTACTTTTTAAAGTTAATAAATGAATTTATGAAATTTTCTTTCGAATTCAAAATAGATCACAGTCAGGAGTTATTACTACATCCCCCCCCCCAAAAAAAAAAATAAAAAAAAATAATAATAATAAAATAAAATAAAATAAAAAAATAAATAAATAAATAAAACCAGAAACGCTTGCGGATGTAAGCATGCTTTCACTTGCTTTAAATTTTTATAACTAGATAGGTCAAAATCTTTGACTGTTTCCATCATTATACTTTCAACCATATTAATGTGGATATAAATTTTTGATAAAACTATATACTTACCCCCCCCCCCCTCAATAAAAATAGAGAGAGAGAGAGAAAAATTATGGTCAATATATTATAAAAAAAAATTAAAAAAATTATGGAAACCGTTTTTAATTTGCGTACATATAGGAAATTTTCAAAAATATGTACAACTTAATTCTAAATTAGAGAGCCCCATAATTTTGGGGCCCTGGGCAAGTGCCCCACTTGCCCATGCGGAAATCTGGGTCTGCATTTGCAGCCGTGTAACATGCCGCGCTCGTATGACAATTTTTGCCGACATATTTAATCATAGACGTCGACTGTTTATTTGTCTTTTATTGCACTTGCAATTAATTCCTTTTGCTCTGGTTCGCTTTTTTGACAAATAGATTTGTCATTTGCTTCAAAATGTCGTTCTACAGACGATGTTCTACATATACCACTGTTCCAGAAAACAAATCACACACCGCTTTGTCGCCTTTGCTTAAAACTCACGGCACAACAGTCCGATGTGGACCAGGGCCGGCGGTACCCATCTCCGCTTTCGTAACCGTGGGCTTGGGATGCCATACAGCATATGTCTCAGTCAGGTGGTCAACCTGACGTGGGACCCCCAGAGTTTAATTCCCAAGCATGCTTGGTCCTCATTTTATCGACCCACTGAAGGGATGAAAGGCTGAGTCGACCTTGCCCAGTCACAGGGTTGAACCCTGGACCTGCGGGATGGCAGCTTGGCGCTTTTAACCACTACGCCACCGGCCTTTACTAATCATGCCATATTTCTCGGTCCACCAGGTTTGAAATTCTCTGTTACACTTGCTGTCTTGCACTTTTTGTTTCTTTTGCTGAACTAGCCATGTTTTAAGTAAAGAATGTATTTTTAATTATTTTAAGCATCTAAAATAATATTCAAATTAATATTACGTTACACAATAATTAAAGTTAATTTTTTAAAAGAAAAAGGGCGTGCCGGAGAACAGCTAGGTTCGAACCACTAACGACAGAACAGAAGCCCACCGCGATAGCACCCCGCTAAGGATCGTTGAAGTCTTCGGCACAAAAAGCGGTAGAGGACAGTAGCGGTAACAATGGAGATTGTTAGGATTAAGCCCCTAACTTTATTTCTACTGATCAGATATACATAATATATAGCCTATGTCCATCTGGAATAATGTACCTTTCAAACAGTGAAAGAATTTTTCAAATAGGTGCAGTGGTTCTGGAGATTACCCTCCACGTACAAAATCGCTCTCTCTTTATATATAAGTATAGACTAGACGAAAACCCGCGCTTCGCTACGGAGTACATTCAAATTAAATAAAACGGTCAATGTATGCAATTAATGTAATAAAAAATAAATATATATATATATATATATATATATATATATATATATATATATATATATTTATAATAAATGCTACGATCAATGTATACAATTGATGTAAAATATATATATATATAAATCGTAAGGGATATTTATTTTTTTTTTGGATAATATCCGATCGTCTGCTGCATTAGAAAGAAAAAAATTCTTTTTTGTCTATTTAGTTCTTATGCACGGGACGATAAATTTATTTAAAGTACAAGAAAAAGAAATCACGTGATCAACATTTAATAAATTAAATTCTAAAAAAGAATCTTGGCGCTTTTAACCACTACGCCACCGGCCTTTACTAATCATGCCATATTTCTCGGTCCACCAGGTTTGAAATTCTCTGTTACACTTGCTGTCTTGCACTTTTTGTTTCTTTTGCTGAACTAGCCATGTTAAATAACAGTTAAAAATCGTAAACGTAACACAAATAAGCTAGATAAATTTTTAAAGTTACGAGACGAGACGTAGCATGCGTAAACAAACTATGCGTCATTAACAATTGTAGTCCACGACGTAACTAAGGCAAGACAATGGAGAATTTGCACGTTTTTTGATTTTATAAGTATACTAGCGGCCCGTCCCGACTTTGTCCGGGTTGAACAAAATATTATACCAATAAATTTCCAGTTGATAGCCAATAAATTGTAAATCTGTTTTTACCTTAAATATCCAATAAAAAGCGTAGTTCCAAATGTAGTTTTCTTCAATAAACCCTTTAACTTTGCCAGTTTCAAAAATCCTTTTTGTATTTATCAATACCTCCTCTACTTGAATCTTTAAAATATTACAACCTTTTCCTTACGGGGTGGGTTAGCATATATCCGAAGCACATACTGTCGAAAAATACGGTGTTATGTCGGCAGAGATATAGTCGACGAATTCCACTTCGTTGTGACTTTCCTAAAGGCTTTAACCCCAAAGAACAATTGTGTGACATTCTGGGAACGGAGGGTGAATCTTGCAAAAAAAGGACTGAATAATAATCTTTTGTCGTTCTAGCTAGAGGCAATTTCTTTTCAGGCAAGAGACATCAGAAGGGCGGTTCACCCGCGGTTCATCCATTTTCAGCCTTTTGAGAGATGAAAGAGGCACGGGGTGCCGATGAACTACTATTGAAATTCTTCTTCAATAGTAAGAAAGCAATAAGAAAGCAATTAACCACTCTTTCCCCTGACCCCCCCCCACGCTGACTGTCCCACACGTAAAATGGGGATAGGAAGTAGATAACATTTTCCCGTTCTAAAGAGCGATTTCGAAAAACAGACCCCGTAAGCTAAAGGGTGTTGCTATGGTTACTTGACTGCGGTTGACAAAGGAAAAGTTGTAAGGTACATTGTAATGTACAAAAGTTGTACATTACCCTCCACATACAAAATCTGCTCTCTCTCTTTATAGATTATTATAGAAGTATAGATACACATTGGTATCTCAAAATTAGAGTAAGGGATGAAATAAAAATACAAAAATTAAAAAAGGATTTTAAGTAAAGAATGTTTTTTTAATTATTTTAAGCATCTAAAATAATATTCAAATTAATATTACGTTACACAATAATTAAAGTTAATTTTTTAAAAGAAAAAGGGCGTGCCGGAGAACGGCTAGGTTCGAACCACTAACGACAGAACAGAAGCCCACCGCGATAGCACCCCGCTAAGGATCGTTGAAGTCTTCGGCACAAAAAGCGGTAGAGGACAGTAGCGGTAACAATGGAGATTGTTAGGATTAACCCCTAACTTTATTTCTACTGATCAGATATACATAATATATAGCCTATGTCCATCTGGAATAATGTACCTTTCAAACAGTGAAAGAATTTTTCAAATAGGTGCAGTGGTTCTGGAGATTACCCTCCACGTACAAAATCGCTCTCTCTTTATATATAAGTATAGACTAGACGAAAACCCGCGCTTCGCTACGGAGTACATTCAAATTAAATAAAACGGTCAATGTATGCAATTAATGTAATAAAAAATAAATATATATATATATATATATATATATATATATTTATAATAAATGCTACGATCAATGTATACAATTGATGTAAAATATATATATATATAAATCGTAAGGGATATTTATTTTTTTTTTGGATAATATCCGATCGTCTGCTGCATTAGAAAGAAAAAAATTCTTTTTTGTCTATTTAGTTCTTATGCACGGGACGATAAATTTATTTAAAGTACAAGAAAAAGAAATCACGTGATCAACATTTAATAAATTAAATTCTAAAAAAGAATCTTTAAAAATTCTCCAAAAATCAGAAAATCGAGGAAAAGGTTCGAAAAAGGTTTCATTTTAAAGGAATTTTTATGATCTTTCTCGTGATATAAATTTTATAACCCTCAAATTATTAGTTTAAATGCAAACTTAAAAAAAGTTACAAAAACAGCTTAAAAATTGAATTTAAAAAAAATCTAAGAAGAATTTTTCAAAAATCTTTCTTAGTGCACCCCTACACCATAAGAAGAATCGCCATGCAAAATTTCAACCCTTTAGGTCCAGCGGTTTGGTCTGTGCGTTGTATGTCAGTGAGTCAGTTACGGAACTGTTTTATATATATAGACAATAGAAAGCAACGAAATAAGAAAATTAGTCCTTTTTTTAAAATTTGAGCTTTAATTACGGATTTCTGAAGATTTTATCATCGCACTATTTACCGTATGACGAAAACGCAGCATGAATACAGTGCCGGCTTGTGACTTTCCGCCCGCTGCCCCGCGCAGGGATCACTCCGTAGTGCAGGCTTTTTAATTTAAATGCTGTGATCGGTGGCGTGCCCAAAATATTGTGTCGCGTGCCTGGTTCGCCACCCCTGCACTAGGATATTCTGAGTCCAAATCAATGAAATATTAAATGTGATCAAAATTTGAGGCACTTCCAATTAACTGCAATTCGTTTTATTTGCGGGGGAGGGGGGAGGGATTTCTCATGCTATCGCATTTTAATTTTATTGAAAGAATGGTTAATATTTGGCACCTTTTCACCTGGCAGCGATTTGAACCAACCTGAAAATTAGCAAAATTTTAGTCAACCCTGTTAACCTTTAAGGTCGTGATCCAACAAATCATTATCATGTAGAAGTAATCATAACTGTAGCACCAACTCTTATTTACATCTGGTTTATTGACACATTAAAATCTTGGTTAAATAAATCACTTACAAAGGTTCGTTCCTACGACGTTACTAAGCTCATGAGAGAAGGGCTCATTATTCAAAGTCCGTACGAGACCCTCCGTACGCGTGTTGACCCTTCAACAGTCAAAATCTATCTTCCCCCCTTCGTTACCGGCGTCTGTATTTATCCATTCTTCTTAGCGCCTTCTCGAACCATCCATAACGAATTTTCTTTCCTGCCGACTTTTCCAAGGTAAAAGCGCGCCGCTAATGGATTTCACAAATCATTCTAAATGATTTGCGTCCTTTTCAAGTATTGTCGCACTTCTCCAAAGGTGTATATCGTTCGACACCTGTTTGCGTTTCTTTTGGGCTCATTGAAGACGCTATTACTCACGTTCATCAATTCCACTTAGGAATGGGAGACGAGAGTCTAACAAACCCTTCAGCGGGATCGCCCGTGTACAAAGTGCAACACTTTCGTCATTTTGAATGGTTTGTTTCTACACGTATGGTTTGAATGTTCTCAGCAGTTTCTATTGATAGCTACACCCTTTCTAATGCAGGTCTGATTTTATGACCCTCCAATTCCTATCCATTCATTCTTAAGTCATGATTGAACCGTGGTAAACCGGCGATGATACTCGATTACAATACGACAAAAGCAGGGGTCGATGGAGTCGATCCGATGTGCGGCTATGACATGGTATCCCGCATAACACGAAGATGGACTCTCTCGTCGTTTTTTAGGTTTTTGGACATAAAAGGAATCGATTCGCCAGTCGTCCTTAGATCCAATAAACCGGACAGTTTCGAAATCGGGCGATTGTATCTGCCTTCTTTGGTCTTTCATTATAAATATATCTCAATAATATCAATATTTCATATCATGTCATGAAACGCAGAATTATTATTTTCAATTTGAAAAAAAAAAAGTTTATTACAAAAGGAATAATCAAGATCGGAAGAGACGTTGCACTTTGTGCCACGTGCGCAATAATTGTTATGATTATTTAGAAGAGGTATGATAGTGGGTGCTCGCGCGATGGGTCATGTCATTTCGGAGATGCCAACAAAGATAAAGACCTCGGTCATTTTGAGGGTGTACCTCGAATGGACGAATCCCGGTAAAATGTCAAACCTGCTGCAACAATGTGGCCTTCGAAAGACTCTGTTGTTGTTGTTCCTACTGCCCCCAGGCCGGAAGTTCAAGACCAGGTCCCTATGGGAAGTTCCAGACCAGGTCCCTATAGGAAGATCCAGACCAGGTCCCTATAGGAAGTTCCAGACCAGGTCCCTATAGGAAGTTCCAGACCAGGTCCCTATAGGAAATTCCAGACCAGGTCCTTATAGGAAGTTCAAGACCAGGTCCCTATAGGAAATTCCAGACCAGGTCCCTATAGGAAGTTCAAGACCAGGTCCCTATAGGAAGTTCCAGACCAGGTCCCTATAGGAAATTCCAGACCAGGTCCTCATAGGAAGTTCAAGACCAGTTCCCTATAGGAAGTTCCAGACCAGGTCCCTATAGGAAATTCCAGACCAGGTCCTTATAGGAAGTTCAAGACCAGGTCCCTATAGAAAATTCCAGACCAGGTCCTTATAAGAAGTTCAAGACCAGGTCCCTATAGGAAATTCCAGACCAGGTCCCTATAGGAAGTTCAAGACCAGGTCCCTATAGGAAGTTCCAGACCAGGTCCCTATAGAAAATTCCAGACCAGATCTTTATAGGAAGTTCAAGACCAGTTCCCTATAGGAAGTTCCAGACCAGGTCCCTATAGGAAATTCCAGACCAGGTCCTTATAGGAAGTTCAAGACCAGGTCCCTATAGGAAATTCCAGACCTGGTCCCTATAGGAAGTTCAAGACCAGGTCCCTATAGGAAGTTCCAGAGCTGGACCCTATAGGAAATTCCAGACCAGGTCCCTATAGGAAGTTCAAGACCAGGTCCCTATAGGAAGTTCAAGACCAGGTCCCTATAGGAAATTCCAGACTAGGTCCCTATAGGAAGTTCAAGACCAGGTCCCTATAGGAAGTTCAAGACCAGGTCCCTATAGGAAATTCCAGACCAGGTCCCTATAGGAAGTTCAAGACCAGGTCCCTATAGGAAGTTCCAGACCAGATCCCTATAGGAAATTCCAGACCAGGTCCTTATAGGACGTTCAAGACCAGTTCCCTATAGGAAGTTCCAGACCAGGTCCCTATAGGAAATTCCAGACCAGGTCCTTATAGGAAGTTCAAGACCAGGTCCCTATAGGAAATTCCAGACCAGGTCCCTATAGGAAATTCCAGACCAGGTCCTTATAGGAAGTTCAAGACCAGGTCCCTATAGGAAATTCCAGACCAGGTCCCTATAGGAAGTTCAAGACCAGGTCCCTATAGGAAGTTCCAGACCAGGTCCCTATAGGAAATTCCAGACCAGGTCCTTATAGGAAGTTCAAGACCAGTTCCCTATAGGAAGTTCCAGACCAGGTCCCTAAAGGAAATTCCAGACCAGGTCCTTATAGGAAGTTCAAGACCAGGTCCATATAGGAAGTTCCAGACCAGGTCCCTATAGGAAATTCCAGACCAGGTCCTTATAGGAAGTTCAAGACCAGGTCCCTATAGGAAATTCCAGACCAGGTCCCTATAGGAAGTTCAAGACCAGGTCTCTATAGGAAGTTCCAGACCAGGTCCCTATAGGAAATTCCAGACCAGGTCCTTATAGGAAGTTCAAGACCAGTTCCCTATAGGAAGTTCCAGACCAGGTCCCTATAGGAAGTTCCAGACCAGGTCCCTATAGGAAGTTCAAGACCAGTTCCCTATAGGAAGTTCCAGACCAGGTCCCTATAGGAAGTTCCAGACCAGGTCCCTATAGGAAGTTCAAGACCAGGTTCCTATAGGAAGTTCCAGAGCAGGACCCTATAGGAAATTCCAGACCAGATCCTTATAGGAAGTTCAAGACCAGGTCCCTATAGGAAATTCCAGACCAGGTCCCTATAGGAAGTTCAAGACCAGTTCCCTATAGGAAATTCCTGACCAGGTCCCTATAGCAAGTTCCAGACCAGGTCCCTATAGGAAGTTCAAGACCAGATCCCTATAGGAAATTCCAGACCAGGTCCCTATAGGAAGTTCCAGACCAGGTCCCTATAGGAAATTCCAGACCAGGTCCCTATAGGAAGTTCAAGACCAGGTCCCTATAGGAAGTTCCAGAGCAGGACCCTATAGGAAATTCTAGACCAGGTCCCTATAGGAAGTTCAAGACCAGGTCCCTATAGGAAGTTCCAGACCAGGTCCCTATAGGAAATTCCAGACCAGGTCCTTATAGGAAGTTCAAGACTAGTTCCCTATAGGAAGTTCCAGACCAGGTCCCTATAGGAAGTTCCAGACCAGGTCCCTATAGGAAGTTCCAGACCAGGTCCTTATAGGAAGTTCAAGACCAGATCCTTATAGGAAATTCCAGACCAGGTCCCTATAGGAAGTTCAAGACCAGTTCCCTATAGGACATTCCAGACCAGGTCCCTATAGGAAGTTCCAGACCAGGTCCCTATAGGAAGTTCAAGACCAGATCCTTATAGGAAATTCCAGACCAGGTCCCTATAGGAAGTTCAAGACCAGTTCCCTATAGGACATTCCAGACCAGGTCCCTATAGGAAGTTCCAGACCAGGGCCCTATAGGAAGTTCAAGACCAGATCCTTATAGGAAGTTCAAGACCAGGTCCCTATAGGAAGTTCCAGACCAGGCCCCTATAGGAAGTTCCAGACCAGGTCCCTATAGGAAGTTCAAGACCAGATCCTTATAGGAAATTCCAGACCAGGTCCCTATAGGAAGTTCAAGACCAGTTCCCTATAGGACATTCCAGACCAGGTCCCTATAGGAAGTTCCAGACCAGGGCCCTATAGGAAGTTCAAGACCAGATCCTTATAGGAAGTTCAAGACCAGGTCCCTATAGGAAGTTCCAGACCAGGCCCCTATAGGAAGTTCCAGACCAACTCCCTATAGGAAGTTCCAGACCAAGTCCCTATAGGAAGTTCCAGAGAAGGTCCCTACAAGATTCGCGAAGAGGAATGCGGCTCCGGTTTATACCAATGCCACCACGAGGGTCGGAGTCCGACTTGGGTAGGTCCCACCCGAATTTTGACCGAGCACAGCAGGGGTGACATCTGAA
This sequence comes from Dolomedes plantarius, assembly GCA_907164885.2. NCBI lineage: Eukaryota > Metazoa > Arthropoda > Arachnida > Araneae > Dolomedidae > Dolomedes > Dolomedes plantarius. Next base: position 160,299,845 of record OU015499.1, read on the forward strand.
GGGGAGGGGGATTGTACCTTCCCCAACCACTGACCTCATAGAAGGACTTTCCGGTCTACGGATTTCACGTGCCCACATACGGCTTAGACATGAAGGTATTGAATGACGCTTGTCGGGATTCGATCCGAGCCCCCTCATCACCGAAATCCGACGGGCTACCGCTAGGCTACCTCGGGCCCCGAAAGACTCTGAATGACCACTACTGGAGTCTTCTGTCGACAATATATCCAGCGAAATGAGTGCAACATTGGCGCCAATACTATCGCCATTCGATGCACCTCAGTGTTTAATGTTTTCATAAGGTCGTGGAAAATTCAGAAAAAGGAACGACGTGTTATACTTAAGCTGGAAATTTCCAGCTGAAAATTTAAGCTTAAAAGCGCGGACTACTCAGAGTTTAATGTCCGAAATACTCGAGAATCCACCATTCTTTTTTACAAAAGAAAAAAATTCAGATTCCTCTTATACACTCTTAGACACACACACACAAAAAAAAAGACGCACCAAGAAAGGATAGTGCGAATTGGACACAAATTGATATGCATACAGATTTCGACGGAAAATGCGAAATGTTAAAGTTTGGCCGCCAATGAATGAACAGGTAACGCTGCAGCTCATCTTAACTGCGCGACTGGCAGGATATTAAAGAGGAGAAATTTCGATTCCAGGTCAAATTCTTTGCCAATTTCATTCCGTGTACTCAGGTAGACGTTAACTATGCCTCGCATACAGGTGCGCGAACAATATGCGCAGATGTCAGCATTTGAGAGAGGTCGCGTAGTCGGGCTCAAAGAAGCCGGTCGGCCTAATCGGCGAATCGCTCGACATTTGGATAATGGGGAGATGCCAATATTAGACGACGTTGGCAGAAATGGGTGAACCATGGCCGAACACAGCGCCTTTCTTCCTTTTATATCTCCTATTTCGGAAAGTTCCAGAAGATTCTAGAGAATTTAACCTTATTGTGGGAACCGAGCCTGCGGTTTTCCAGTCCGTTTGTGTGTCGGAATATCTGGTGTCGCAGGGAGCTGCGGTGGATGTCATTCGTTTACTTTGAACTGTCCGTTAACGATTTTGTTTAACGACTTGTTGACGACCCTGTCAATCTTACTTAAAATGGTCGCGTTTGGGGAGGCTTTTTTTCCCTTAAGAAAAAGGTCCAGCCCAACTACTTGTGTGGTATCCTCACACCCTCAAACATGGCCCCCTGTAAAAATTTACTCTTTCATTTCGAAACTTGTAAATTGCGTATACTTTTGAGACTTTTCAAGAGACCCAGGTACATAAATTGCACCGATGCTTCAATTAGAAATCTTCCTCCAAGCTGGTGTAAATTCGTTTTAGAACTAATTATCCCCGTGTGTTCTCTAAGCTAGGCTCCTTATTTCATATTAACCTGTGAATAAGAGGGTACCTCTTGGCGCGGATTGGCATGAAGCATTGAAATTAGTTGTAGGAAGTGTTATTTTGTTAATGCTTTTAGACCAGGAGAGTGCGACCATAAAATTTAAATTGTGATATATTAGTTTTAAAATATCTCTGTCTGAAGATGAAACTGTAGAACCAAAATGGTTAGATGTCACAGTTTGTTATAACGCGTCGTTTTGTTGTCTACTTTGTAGCCGTTACGTGACCGTCGTCTTTAACTGCGATTTTGGCGAATTTTGAAAACTGCGCCAAAGGATACCCGCTTATTTACAACTAGCTGAAAACCCGCGCTTCGCTACGGAGTACATTCAAATTAAATACAACGGTCAACGTATGCAATTTATGCCAAAAAATAAATATATATATTTATAATAAATGCGATGATCAATGTATACAATTGATGTAAAATATATATCTATCTATATATATGTATTTATAAAAAAATCGTAAGGGATATGCATTTTTTTTGGATAATATCCAATCGTCTGCTGCATTAGAAAGAGAAAAAAATATTTTTTTTGTCTATTTAGTTGTTACGCACGTGACGATAAATTTATTGAAAGTACCAGAAAAAGAAATCACGTGATCGGCATTTAATAAATTAAACTAGCCGCTGCGCGACCAGCATGGTCGCTTTTAGTTTTATATTTTCTTTTGCAAAACAACGCAACTGAAAGTAACATGAAAGGAATGTTACCATTACCTGTCATCACAAATATATGTTGTAAGGGGTATTCTCTATAAGGCTGATTCTAGAACATCGTGATAAAAAAAAATGTGAATTTCCATTACCTCAGAAAAGAGTTAAAGATAAGACTGAGAAACCCAACATCAATAATTTTAAAATTTACATCCCTCTATGTATGTATTATTTTCCAAAATTAGATATCTACACTTTATCATTACAACACATAAGAAATTGTTGGGGAAAAATTTAAAATATAGTGTTGATTACATCACTCTGTATGTTTTACTGTTCACAATGCAGATATCTTCACTTCATCATATCAAATAATAAATTGTTGAAAAAATTTCTTCACTTATAAAATGGAGTAAAAATTCAGCAAGTACTGAAAAAAGATAGTTAGATAATTAAATATTACTGGTTTATTGCTATGCCGGCGACGGTTAAGCCTAACCTCACGATTATTTATGCTCTCTTTCACGCCTCTCTCTTAATGAATTATTTCTTCGCTTTCATTCTTGAGACTGTTCCCAATTTTCACTCGATCGTGCAGCTCGTTTTCGAACATTCCTGATTCCAGTGCGTAAATCCATGTTGACACGTGGTTGCAAATTGCGGACAACCGCTAATGTTTACATCTGGTAGTGGCAGCCTTTGCCATTCGGAGTATAGAAATATCGTTGATTTTTGTGCCGCATACCTACGCGTTTTATATATATAGATTCTAAAAATTAATCTTTAAAAATTCACCAAAAATCAGGAAATGGAGGTAAAAATTCGAAAAAGATTTCATTTTGAAGAAATTTTTAGGATCTTTCTCGTGATATAAATTTTATAACCCTCAATGTATTATTTTAAATGCAAACGTAAAAAAAGTTGCAAAAACGGCTTAAAAATTTAATTTTAAAAAATCTAAGAATTTTTGAAAAATCTTTCTTAGTGCAGCCCTACACTATTAGAAGAATCGCCATGCAAAATGTCAGCCCTTTAGGTCCAGCGGTTTGGTCTGTGCGTTGTATGTCAGACAGTCAGTCAGTCAGTGAATGAATGAGTCAGTTACGGAACTGTTTTATATATGAGGCGGTGAAAGGCAAAGTGGTGTAAGTCAGTAAGTCAAGTGGTGCAAGTCAAAAGAGTTTAACTGCAAAAGCTACAAAAAATTCCACCATAAATTGAACAAATTATAATTCATAACAATTATTACAATATTGCACATAATAACTATTTACAATTCCACCATAAATTGGACATGGAGATTACATATTTGCCCCCAAATGAAGAAAGTTGAAAATGTGACTTACACCACTTTGCCTTTCAACGCCTCATATATAGACTACTAAAGTATAATTTTATGTTTAGAGTTCTTCCATTATCGTGGTAATAATAATAATTCATGTATTTATATTCTCTAGGAAAGGCAGCAAGACATTCCAAAGCTACAGCGGTCTGGTGATCTTCTTTGCGACCTTCTTGCTGAAGTTGAGCCAGGAGTGCTCCGCAGCCAGGTCGGCCACCAAAATATGCATCAACAACTGCGCCCAGTGCAAGAGAACGTTCGGGTTCTTTTTCGAAGGTCAGAAGTGCGCAGAGTCGTGCATAAAACTGAGGGGCATGCTCATGCCCGACTGCAACGACGCCAGCACCATATCGTCTTTCCTCAACAAGCTGGAATGAACTGTCAAATGGACAGAGTGTAGATGTTTTTGGACCGTAGTAGTCTTAAGTGTTTATTTGGAGCGAGCCGAATTGTATTAAATTCTTCTTTGTGTCTGGGGAGGATTTCAAATAGAATGTACTCGAAAATAAATCTAGTTTAAAGTTTAAGAGTGCCTTTGTTGGAATTAAATGCAAGTTCGAAAATTCATGCTAACGTGCAGTAGAGTATTCTGGGTTAAATCTCCCAATTTAAATCTTTATCCCATGCCTAAATAGTGTCTCTCTATCTCTCTATTCTAAAAAAAAGTAACCGCCGCCGCTGTCAAAAGCTTGTCACGCTATCGCCTCCGAAACCGCTGGGGATATGGGGTCGAGAGCGATACCAATGGATGCAGAAAAATGGGGAGACCAAAGTAAGACATGTCTCATCTTCGTTGGACTTTAAGTTTTTTTTATGTTTTGTGGGAAAATATTGACTTTTTCATCTTCAGATTACGATAACTCGCCAAAAAATGATCGTAGAATTTTGATCTTTCTACAATCTAAGACTACAGACATTTCTCTTTCAAACTAGACCTCATTTGTTTAAAAATATTTTAAAACAGACTAATATTTTCATCAAAATATTAAACCCACTTTTTCGAGAAATATCGTCACATATGTAGATGTAATATCGATGCTCCTCGAGTTTTTATCTTACAAAGAAAATATTTACATCCTCTGGAAGCCGAAAGCTTTCTTATTCATATAAACCTCATTTCAAGTCTCTATCTTAAATTTTCGATTTTTAATTGAATTTTAAAGCTGATAATTCAGCAGTGTTGAAACGCCCTTCGCATTAAAGGTGACAACAGTAAATGGACTGAAGTTGTTACATTGCCCGAGAATCAGCCCTATGTATCTCGCTATTAGCCATAACAGAGGAGCGAGCCTAGGGGCTTCGCCCCTAGTGTATTAAAAAATAGATCTTTGACTGCATAAAAACAAGGTTACAGCTTCGATGTAGGGCCCCGTTGGCGATATTTTGTATTGGCGACTTTTTACATTTTACATTTGGCGCATTTGGTATCCCAGAATTCGTTTCGGCAACTCTCCCACAGTCGCTCGTGTTTGAAACTGAAATAAACCATTTTCCAGATTGTAACCCGATGGGATGCGCCATTTTCAACTTCGTACCCCGTTGAGGTAGCTTTAGTATGGTAGAATTCGTATACTGGTGGTTTGGTATACACAGAATTCGTATGTTGATAGTTTGGTATACACAGAATTCGTATGTTGATAGTTTGGTATACACAGAATTCGTTTCGGCAACCCTGCCACAGTCGCGTGACGCGGACCAGGTTGTACAGCTTTTTTCTTATTTATTTTTTATTTTGATTTATCCGTGCCTTTTCGTGTAGATTAACTATAATTTCTCGATCTACAAAGTTTACGCTTTTTTCCTTATTGTACTTTTTTTAAAATTTATATTGTATTATTTTTAAATTTATATTGTACTATTTTTTAATTTATATTATGCAAAATTAAATTTCTATGTCATTTGTACGATATTAACGATGCGATGTTTGGCTAGGCGACAAAAAGATGTCGCCAACGCAAAATATCGCCAATAGGGGTCGTATATCGAAGGTGTTCCAAAACAAGTATTATTCTGAGTATATAATGAATCCATCGTGGCAGGAGTTAATTTCAGGAGGTCGTGCGAGAAAATTCGATGCTATGAGCAACATATAGGACAGATGCTCACAGGATGCTACTTCTAAACTTGTGCATAAACGAAGGGCGAAACATTTGTAGTAACTATGACTATATTTTTTCCAGTTATTTCATGATTATTGAATCAAATTAGGCAGGAGAGACACCGTCGTTAGTGATGACTATGATTCATTGGAATAAGGGGCTATTCACATTGGAGTCTGGTAGCGGAAACACTACAGTATTGAAATATCTTTAACCAATGACAAACCTCCAAACGATTAGCAACGAGATTGTTAACGCCTATGATTGGTTTATTCCCGCCTCAGCGCCATCTTTCCTTTTACGCTGTCGCTCATGAAAATGGTTAGTAGAGGTTTTAAGATAAAATTGCTCTACGATGTGCCGAGTTAAGAGAAGTTAAATTTAAACAAACTATTAACTAGGAGTAGTTCATTAAAGGGTACAGAAACATACGCACGCACGCAAGCACACGCACACGCACACACACACACACACACACACACACACACACACACACATACATATATTCATACATATACACATACACACACACACACACATATATATATATACATATACATATATTCATACATATACACATATACACACACACATATATATATACATATACATATATTCATACATATACACATATACATACTCACAAACACACACACACACATATATATATATATATATACATATACATATATACATATACAGTATGCCCACTAAAGTCCCTTCCTATCCTCTTAACTTCGGAACGGCTGCTGTTATATTCATAAAAGTGGTGTCTAGGTATAGTAAAGTAGCCATGCGCTACTGAATAAAACCACCTACCCCGCCACCTGGTGGAAAACTGCGGAGTTAGCATTCCTATCTCGAAAACGGAACGAGATAGGGAAAAAAGGTGATTTACAAAGTTGTAGAAAATCATCGATTTAGTACGAAAAGATACCTTGTGGACATTAATGCAAAGAATAGAACGGTTAAAACGCGCATTTGTTTTTTCGTGATTTCCTACACTGTGACGTCACGAAACTTGAACGAAAGGAGAAATGATTATCTTTCGGGCAAAACACGACACCGCAATGTGCACAGAGGTATATTGCTTTTGATCCCCAATAAAAAAGGACCGCGGTTCAAACCTCGAGGGTTTCATCCTTGTACTGATTGTCTTTATAAACAGAGTAGACAATACGTAGATCGTGTAAAACAGTGTCGCATCAACTCAACGCAACTTGCGCTTGGTGTTCGAAATTTTTGCAGTATGCAAATACGTAAGAAACGTCACGCCTGTTCACCTGAGACAGCTATAAAAGAGACATATTCTTGGGGTTGTAGTATGTTGATGCTCGTGGTCATGACTGAGTATTCCAAAGCTGAGATCTCCAGTGAAGCAGTATCTCGTCAAGGAATTCGGGGACCAAATAATTGGGTATGGCGGTTTAGAAGAGAGGCCTCCACGTTCGCCTGATCTGACTCCACTGGACTTTTTTCTGTGGGGATAAGTGAAACAGCAGGTGTTTTGCGACCCCTCCACAAACATTGCAGGATCTTAAACGACGCATTACGGACGCTTATGCCAACGTGTCACGCTCTATGCTCCAACGTGAGATTCAAACGAGGATCCAAATGTGTATTGCAGCTGATGGTGAGAAGTTTGAACATCTCAAATAAAGGTATATTGTTAAAATTAGTTTTTTCCTTTCTCAGATCCTTTCGTCACGTCACAGTGTAGGAAATCACAAAAAGACAAATGCGCGTTTTAACCGTTCTATTCTTTGCATTAATGTCCACCAGGTATCTTTTCGTACTAAATCGATGATTTTCTACAACTTTGTAAATCACCTCTTTTCCTATCTCGTTCCGTTTTCGAGATAGGAATGCTAACTCCGCAGTTTTCCACCAGGTGGCGCGGTAGGTGGTTTCATTCAGTAGCGCATGGCGACTTTACTACACCTAGACACCACTTTTATGAATATAGCAGCAGCCGTTCTGAAGTTAAGAGGGTGGGAAGAGACTTTAGTGGGCATACTGTATATATACATATACATACATATACATATACATATACATGTATATATATATATATATTATACATACATACATATACATGTGTGTGTATATATATATATATATACACACACACATACATGTGGGAAATTTATTCCCATGGTTGAAATATCAAAATGCAATAACACGTATTCTTGACTAACGTTTAATCAAACACAAACCATTTACAACTTATGGTCACAACATATTATCACAATAAGAAAAACAGAATGTCAGTGCCCGTCTGACACGACATTAACACTCATCTAGCGAGAGCCAGATAATAGAGCCTGCAATGTGCAGTCAGTAAAAGTAAAAACACAGCGTGCTATTTTCATCCAGTGAAAATAAAAATAATGTGCGTTCCATTGAAAGAGGTTGAGTTGCAATTCGTAGCACGGCGTGTGTCTTGTAACTCTAAAACATCCGTGTTGCCAGAAGAGTGGAATTCTCACATACATATATATATATATACATACATACAGGTGGTTATCAAAATTATGGAAGCACCTATCAGCATCAGTGGTGTTTACGAATGTGCTCCGTATTCCTTAAAAACAAGTTTGGTGACTGGTATTTTTTTTTAAATTTAATATAGTGTATGTATTTATCTACTGTCAGGTAGCAGTAATAAAGCTAAGGGCATCGTGCTTTTGGGGGGAACAGCATAAAATGTCAAACCTTGCAGACGTTGCGAAAAAGGCAAATTGTTTGAGCGAGTTTAAATCGGAGTATCTGTTACTGCAACCCCCAGGCTAATGGGTGTTTTTCGAGCTATGGTATCGAAAGTCATGATAGCATACAGAGTGCACGGAAAAACATCCTTTGCCAAACAGAATAGTGGATGAAAGGGAGAGCCGAGTGAAAGAGACGGACGAGGTATCGAAGCGGATTGTGACACGAAGAAAGAAAACAACTGCAACCAAAATGACCGAAGAGCTCAATCTGCATCTGCATGTTCCGGTATCAACCATTAGAGGTAGAAGAGAACTTCTCAAACAAAGCCTTTACGGAAAAGTAGCTATTCCCAAACAACTTGTAACAGATGCCAATACAAAATATCGTCCACAATGTTCCTACAAGCGCAAATCCTAGTCGAGTAATATATTGAAAATCGGCATTTGGTCTGATGAATCATTGTTCCTCACAACAGGATGTACATATGTCTGGAGAACACCAACACAAGCTTAAGATTCTGGCTGTCTCATCTCAACTGTCAATCAAGGAGATAGATCTATCAGGGTTTGGAATGGCATCTCGTGGTTTTCTTCAGGCCCTATCGTAACCTTAAAAGGGAGATTGAATGGGAAGGACTATGTCATAATTTTAGCTCACTAGTCCATCCTATAGTGCAAACATTGTTTCTTGCAGGAGATGACATTCTCCAGGATGATAATCCCCCTATACATACAGGTAAATCTGTCAAGTATGGGTTTGAAGAGCATGAAAAAGAAGTCAAATATCTTATCTTGCTCTGTACAATCCCCCCCCAACTATATATCATCCAACCACTGTGATCTGTATAAGCGGATAGAGCCAGGTATCGATATCGACTACAGCATCTGTACAGGAATTTTCATTTTTCTCTGAAGAATGGTATAATATATTCTTAACCACTATTCATGACTTGTATAATCTAATTCCAAGGTGAATGAGGGGGTATTACATGACAAAGGTGATTCTGTGCCATTTTAATAAATGTTTTCATGATGTTTCTTAGTGTTTCCATTATTTTGATAACCACCTGTATATATATATATATACAGCGGAATCTCGATCTATCGTTTTTCAAGGAACCAATTAAAATGAACGATAAATGTGGGAAAACGATAGATGCAGAAACATAACTAAGCAATATGACCGTTGGGACTGGATAAAATGAACGACACATACGGAAAAACGATGGATCCGAAAACGATCGATCGAGATTCCACTGCATATATTATATATATATATATATATATATATATATATATATATATATATATATATACATATATATATATACATATACATTTATAATGTAACTAATTTGCCACTCCAGAAGGTGGGCACCTCCCAGTTTGAGAAGCACTGGTGTACACTGTTATATATTTTGCATCCACTCAAAAGCAAATGCAATTTCTGAATTTTAATCTTTAGTAGTGAAAATCAAGGATTCACTAACATTAAGAGGCAATGTTTTTAATTTTTAATAAAATAAATGAAGCAATGTTTGTAATGTATTGATATAAAAAATAAAAACAAGCAAAATAATACCTTCAGTGATTTTTAATACTGTAAAAAAACAGAAAACAATATATTACATTGATTTTAATAAAATATATAGAATAGGTCAATTTTCTAAGTAGCCGGATTTAAACTTAACAACCCCAGCATGCCTTGAAGAGACTTCATCTGGGTGTCATCACATAATTGGTCCTGAAAATACAAAAAGAATCATCAATGCTTACATTTAGTCTTTCAAATAAAAATAAAACAGCTAAAAACTAAACATATTCTCTAGCCAAACAAACTCAATTCTGAAAACTGAACTTCAGGATTCTCTAGGCCAGGGGTTCTTAAACTCATGTAGTCCGAGGACCCCCTCTTGAGCAACATTTCTTTTTGCGGACCCCATCCCAACTCTACGCATTTTAAGTCATTTTTGAGACTTAATTTCTGGCTCAATAATCTCATAGGCACTACGTTATAATAAATATTGGGAAAAATGTATCGCTGGTTATTTTAATAAATGGTCTTGCACATTTATAGAGACAAACATTTTTATTAGAACATAGAACCAGGGCCTTTTTATCGCATGGGCATATCGGACTTTGCCCAGGGCCCCCTGATGCTAGGGGGCCCCCCAAACACCCTTGGTGTATGCACCTAGTACTTCTAATAGTATGTATAGCCCATGGATAGTTCTTATTTTTATAAATGTTCGTAAGGTGGGGGCCCCCAAATAGCATCTGCCCAGGGGCCCCCAGTGTTCATAATCGGGCACTGCATAGAACAAAAAACATAAAATGAATAAAAACAGTAGTAAAAAGAATTTTAAAAGTTACAAATCATAATACATTAAACTCGTACAAACATTTCTTGGTAAAATATTGGTCAAAATAGATCTATCTTATTATGTTTTCTGTAAATGATTTTTACTTAATGAGATGGGTGCAGTGGTTCTCTTGAAACCAGAACCGCAATGTGAGGCTTTATGTTGGAAAGTTTTGTCCGCTTCTACATTGAGTTTGTTTCTATACTTTGATTTCATATACAGTGGAATCTCGATCGATCGTTTTCGGATCCATCGTTTTTCTGTATGTGTCGTTCATTTTATCCAGTCCCAACGATCATATTGCTTAATTATGTTTCTGTATCTATCGTTTTCCCACATTTATCGTTCATTTCAATCGGTCCCTTGGAAAACGATAGATTGAGATTCCACTGTATATACAGTGGAATCTCGATCGATCGTTTTCGGATCCATCGTTTTTCCGTATGTGTCGTTCATTTTATCCAGTCCCAATGATCATATTGCTTAGTTATGTTTCCGCATCTATCGTTTTCCTGCATTTATCGTTCATTTCAATCGGTCCCTTGAAAAACGGTCGATCGAGATTCCACTGTATATAACAGTACCGAAAAAGCCTGTATACATAAATATGTTGTGCAGAACGGAATCAAACGTTGGAGGGCTTCATTTGCAAGTGCACGGTATAATCAGATCTGAGAAATAACCAAAAGTTTGAGAGTTCATTTTTGTTGAATTGTAGTTTCAAAGACGTATCGCATGATAATTCCACGAGAATATCTTATTCAAGTATAGATTGTTAATGTCAAAATTGTTTCGCGGACCCCCAGGGGTCTGTGGACCACAGTTTAAGAATCTATGCTCTAGGCCATATAACAACCGTATTTCAAACTATACAAGAGTTTTCTATGATACACTCTTCGACAAGCTTCTTTTCTGTACTATATTTTATGTTTTCTATAAATCTTATTTCATGTAATATTTTGCGAAAAATTGCCACAAATTCTAGCAACACCAAAGTCGGATTATTCCAAAACAACAGGAACACAAAGCAACCGCAAACCCAAGAAAAAAATTAACAAAGAAAACTAATATCAAACTAATTAATATAGTTTTACATTGGGCTGGGGAGAAGGACTCCCAGACCTGGGTTTTTCAATAACCATATGGGTATATGGATTTTTTTTGTTAAAAAAATATCTCAAAATTAGGATTTTTCCATGGAAAGCAATATAGCAAAAATTTAATATTTGTTATAGTTTAACAACAAGTCAGTTTAATATAAAAAAAATACAGCTTACAATAACAATTGTATGAGCTTGAAAAATGATTCCATGAAGGTAAATAAATGGATACTAATCATGATATACTGCCCTTTTACACAAACCATACCAGAAATCCAGTATTTGTATCAGTATCATATAAAAAATGGATTCGGTAATCTCAAATAGGAAATCTTATCACAATAACCCATTAGACAATTTTACCTCGCTCTTCTGAGAGCATCTTCATGAATTAATAGAATCGCAACAAAAGATTGGCCCAAGGTAGCCTAGTGGTAGTGAATTGGCTTTCGGTGTTGAAAGTTCTCGGATTGAATCCCGACAAATTCAATTCAATAAATCCGTGTCTAAGCTGTGATGTATATTTTTGATCATTTATTGTATGTAAACAACGAAACTTGTGATTTTTATCTGTATTTTATATGTGCTATGTGGTAACGATATGGGGGTTGATGTTCGAACTTTGTGCATGCGATACAGTTGTGAGATAATCTTTTTTTTTTTAACTTCATTTAATTAAGTATGTTTTAATTCTTCTATTTCCCAAATAAACAAGATTTGATTATGAATGCTTTCTTTAGGCCGGATAGGGGCATGTTCGATTTGTAGACCGTTAAGTCCCTCTAGGAGGTCAGAGAGGGTGGGTGAGGGTACGATCTACCCAGATGCCACCATTCTGGGTGCCTAGTCAAAACAGAGGTGGAACCTGGATCAAATGAAGTGGAACCATTTCAGGAAGAATTCAAGGTTAACCAGCTGCAGTTACATTCCAAGCAGCCTATTGCAAAATTATAACGAAAATTAGAATATTCTCGATAATTTGCATTTAGTGAATGAAAATACAATCAGAGTTTAACTGTAACCGGAAAATGACAGTTATGTCATTTTCCAACATGGCGTTTAAAAAAAAAAAAAAAAAATATATCGTTCGGAGCATTCATACGATGTATTCTCGGAATATTTTTAGGTGCTTCTTTATTGTGCATAGTTTCCGGAATATAATTAAAGTTAGGGATAGCGACCTTTTATAAATAAAATATGCCAATAAATAGCGTTAGCTTCCAACAAAAAGTCCTACTGGGCTAGATGCGACCCGCAGGCTGCAAGTTGGTCCTTCGTAGCTTAGGCCATAAAAACAATAATATTCAATCACATTAGAAAGAAGTACAATAATTTCAGCCATTTAATAATGGCTAAATTGTGGGCATGGTGGCCCAGTTGGCGAAAGCTTCGAGCCAGTGATCTGAGGGTTGCAGGTTCCATGCCAGTCGTGACAAAATCCACCACCGTACGTAAAATCTGTCATGGCTGCAATGTCCTCCAAGTTCTCAAATTTACCTCTGGAGATGTGGGGTCAAATGTTCCAGTCTCGTCACTTGACTGGGTTCTAAATTACAGGACTGGCTTGTAGGGGGTAATGCTGGCCACCTATATGGAGCCCCCTTAAATGAATGGCCAGCAGTTTCGCCTTTTACCGAGAACAAATGGCGTTATAGCCAATCTTCCAGGAATTTGTAATAAATAAAGGCTAAAATATAAAGACAGCAGATAGTTTCAAAAACAGCATAGGGAATCCATTTCTCAAAGATTAGAAACTTTAAAACTTCCCTGAACTGATTCTCTAACAGGCAATAAAGCAGTTAAGGTAATGCTAAAAGGCAACATACCTGGTATTTTGCACTTATCTTGAGCCCTGCCCAAGCAGCAAACTTCAGATTTTCTTTCTTCTTCAAAGCAGAACATTTAGGTGATGCAGCAATATTGCTTGCCGACTGGAAGAAAAGACGACACATTTCAAAGAGAGTGAAAAGAACTGATACAATGCTTTAAGCTCTCAAAAACATTTTTGTGCATTTTTAAAGTAACGAGTATCCATATATTGCTTTTAAGAATATTTTATGACAGAAAAACACTCTACACCCATACCTCACTTTACGGCCTACATGCGTCCCGGAAAAGTTGACCGTAAAGCAAAAAGCCCTATAATGAATCAATTATTTTGATATAAACCCATACAAATTTAATTGGATCTGTTTCAATTTTTTATAAATAATATAGCTTTGAGTTCATAAAGCATTTTGTTCTTTTTATTTCCTATAAAAATGCTGACATAAAAATAAAAGTACAAAACTTTGTAATAAACAGAAATTCAAAAATAAACATATAAATTAAAAACAAAAGAAATCATATGCACATATGTATACATATAAAAACCATTAAATAAAATGTTTGAAAACTGTTTTAATGTGATGACGAACATTAACATGAAGAATCACTAAGCTATAATATGCTGCCATCATCACTTTCCGCCATTGTAGCCATATAACAAAATATTGTGGGCCATAAATCCAAAAATGCCGCTATAACGGCCATAATTAAAAAAGGCTGTTATAGCGAAATGCTGTATAAAGAGCGGCCATATAACGAGGTATAGGTGTATTTGCATTTACTTTCCTCAGATGCTAAACAAAGTTACATAATAAAGGCAAGAAAAAGGAGGTGAAGAAAGCAAAGCATACAGTTATCAGTGACAAGTAAACAGTTTATTCTCCTGATAGATTTGCGTGATCAAATATTTTTCAAATCCCTGATAAGATTTTGTAAAAAATTAATTTTAAAAATCTCCATGAAATATGGGAGGTGAGTGAGTTTTGTTTTTTTTATTCGGAGTGTGTGAACATTTATTTACTCTTTGACACAGAAAAATGACTGCTTTTATGAAGCAAATATAAATACTTCTGAAGAAATAAATACAGTACAACCTCCCATAATAAATGGCCAATTTTACTTTCCCATTTTACCGACACATGTCATTACCAAAATGATTGGTAAAAAAATGCACTTCCTTTCAGGGAAGTGACAACAGCGATTTCGAAGGCTTTCAAGTGTCTGGGAAAGAAGATGAAATTGCATAATTAGTAGAATGTGCAAATAAAGACATTAATTTTGATAAATCAGACATACAGGAAGTTTTAGACATCAATGAAAATGTGCCGATCATTGGTTCATTGAGCGATTCTAAAATTATTGATAGTGTGGTAAATAAAGGTTATGATGACAGCAATCGTGAAAGGGATTCAGAATGCCCCGAAAACGAAAGAATGTCAACGGAAGACCTGATAAAATCATTAAACAATATAATGCTTAGAACACCGGATTTTTATATCGGAACACGAAATTATGGCACTATGTAAGATTCGAGAAAAAATAATTTCTAATAAGCTGAAGCAACAGACATTGACTGAAATGTTAAAATTATAATGTAATTATACATTCTGTATTTAAGTTTATTTAATAATTAAACCATTTTACATGCTTTTTTAAGTGTGTATCTTTCTCCTAAAATTTTGTAGTGTTAGTTAAAAACCTCTCAAATCCGGAAAATTTCCAAATCCAAAATTGCAGTGTCCTGAATGATTCTGGATTTGGGAAGTTGTACTGTATTATGTGAAAAAACACACTGACCATCCACTGATCTATCTCTTAAGAAATACTGTAAAATAAATTCTCCGAGAAATATTTTATAAAATATAAATAAATATTTCTGAAGTAATTAATATCATAATTTGAAAAAAATAACACATTGGCCATCCGCTGATCATCTGTATGAAATATTTTACAAAGCATAGATAAATATTTTTGAGGAAATAAAATATTATAATGTTAAAAAAAAACATTGACCATCAACTGATCTACCTCTAAGAAATATTTTATAAAGCATATAGATACCTAAACTCCAAAACCTCTCAACTGAAAAATTATAAATTTTAAAGGAGGGCTAAAAAACATTTTAACAAATAAGTCACAGCTGTTCATTAAAATGCCTTTCGAATGCACTTAACACTATTTATGGAGTTTTCTTATGAATCAGTGGATGAAAGCAGCTGTGGGTCATCATATCTATATATATAAAACAGTTCCGTAATTGACTGACTGACTGACATAACACACAGAACAAACCACTGGACCTAAAGGGCTGACATGTTGCATGGTGATTCTTCTTATAGTGTAGGGCTGCACTAAGAAAGATTTTAGAAATATTCTTTTGAGATTTTTAAAATTAAATTTTTAAGCTTTTTTGTAACTTTTTTTAAAGTTTGCATTTAAAATAATAATTTGAGGATTATAAAATTTATATCGCGAGAAAGATCCTAAAAATTCTTATGAAATGAAATATTTTCCTGAATCATTACCTCCATTTTCTGATTTTTGGTGAATTTTTAAAGATTCATTTTTAGAATTTAATTTACTAAATGCTCATCTGTTCTTTTTGTGATACTTTAAACTGATTTTGCGTCACTTGCATAACAACAAAATGGACAAAAAAAAAAATTTTTCTTGCTAACGCGGCAGATGATTGGACATTATCCAAAAAATATTAAAATACTGTAAAAGAAATGTTCCTCAAACTATACTATATTCTTTAGCATGTTCTATTAGATTTAATTTTAATATTTTATTTTACATCATTTTGCTGATAAAAACATCAGTTATGTTTTTTTATAGATAGATAGATATTTTTTTTGGCATTAATTGCATACATTGACCTTTGTATTTAATTTGAATATACTCCGTAGCGAAGCACGAGTTTATCAGCTAGTTCCCACATAAAATGAAGAGAGCAAAAAATACTAGTTAGAGAGGTTTTGGAGTTTAGGCATCGAAAATATTTCTGAAGAAACATTAAAATATGAAAAAACACACTGATCCTCCACTGATCTATCTCTAGTCAAATCACATCTTCTGGTTTAAAAACTACTATAATATCCAATCAATCAATTAAATCAAATCAAACTTGAGAGGGGGGATTTTTTTTAAAAATGGCAGTACCATTAGCAGGGTATTTATTACGAGGATGATATGCTTTTTGTGAAGACCTCCTAATGGAAATAAAGTTATAAACAATTCACTTTATAAACAAGGAAAACAAAGCACCCAAAACATAATAATTGTCTAGATCCAAACATGTGCTCTATTAATAGCTGCTCCAACTATTTGGTGGCTAAATGAATATTCGGATAATGGATGGCTAACATGCAATTAAGGAAGATGAATATAAATAAAAAGAAAATTGAACAGAGAAAGATAATTACTAACAGGAAGAACTAACTATCTGTTTCAATGGAGATCTCAGGGCCTTGGGATGTCTTTTGGTTAGACCTGCTTCCTATTCAGAACTATACCAATGAGTCTAGTGGTTCAATTTTATCTTTTACCGTATTTTAATATTTTTTTTTTGTCAATTTATTTTGTTGTTATGCATATGACGCAAAATTAATTTAAAGTATCCAAAAACGAAAATAAACCACGTGATCAGCATTTAATACATTAAACTCTAAAAATGATGCTTTAAAAATTGACCCAAAATCAGAAAATGGAGGTCAAGATTCGAAAAAGATTTCATTTTAAAGGAATTTTTAGGATCTTTCTCATGATATAAATTTTATAACCATCAGAGTATTATTTTAAATGCAAACTTAAGAAAAGTTACAAAACAGCTTAAACATTTAATTTAAAAAAATCTAAGAAGAATTTTTCAAACATCTTAGTGCACCCCTACACTATAAGAAGAATTGCAATGCAACATGCCAGCCCTTCAGGTCCAGCAGTTTGGTCTGTGCATTATCTGTCAGTCAGTCAGATACAGAACTGTTTTATATATATAGATAAATAAATAATATTAGTATAATGCAATGACTTACCAAGAAAAAACCATACAGCGATCGCATATTTCGAGGATTTAGCTTGATAGACTGTGCAAAATAAGCTCTGGCTAACTCCATGTTCTCAAAACCTCCAATAGTATAATGGATCTGCAAAAAAAAAACACCCGCGAAAATCATTAGTTAGAAAATACATCTGAGGTAATACACAAAGGAATATCCATTTTTATAGATAAAGGAAATTATAATTAAAACTAGTTGGTACCTGTCAAAACATGATGGCAAGATAATAAATAAATATACAAATTATACTCAACACATCATTGCCAAATGTTGAAAATCATAATAATGCGCAGAAACAAATTAATGTGTTTAAGCGGCATTGTGCTTAGTATCTAAAGCCAGATTTAAAAATGCCACTGAACATGCACAGAAAACAATTTTTTTAAAATTGTAAATTATCGCTAATTAAAGAGCCCAAAATAAACACTTTCCATCAGGTTTAATCTTATGTTTCCCAAACATAATTATCATAAAAATAAAAATGGCAGAGAGAGATCTAGAGAGACTCCTTGGAATAAACATGTTTATCATTCAAACATGTCATCGAGCATGCACAGAAATGGCGAGTTTCTAAAGCCAGATTTAAACATGCCACTGAGCATACGCAGAAATCAATTTTTAATTGTAAATTATCACTGATTAATAAAAGAAGTGGTTACAAAAACCAAGTATGACACATCTACAGATTACAGTCCTTTGTTTAAGACCAAAATGAAGTCAATGGATGCAGTAGTTTTCTCTCACGGACTGCCCAAAAAGTCGGCTTAGCAACTTAAATATACAGATAGTGCGTGTGAAAAAAATAACTTTTTTTTTATAACCAAGAAAAATCTAACATTCAGAGAAAACTTTGCATTATCTCTTTTTTATAATTAATTCTTTAATCTATTTTAAAACTCTAGGAAATAACAAGATGCTCTCTGAAATAGAGAGATGATAAAACTTATGTATCTAAAGCCTCAAACTCACCATTTAATTGAACATGAATATGGATTTAATTGGCATTGCTTTTTTAAAGTCTGAATTAATAATCAATGAATTAGTTGCATATTTGCTTAGTGTCAAACAATTCCAATTCCTACAGACTAACAATTTATAATGCCAGTAAAGAATATTGTTTCTAACTTGGGTTGTTCATCTCTACTCGTTACATCAAGTACTCGTTAAATCATTTCCAAACATAAGAGCCCATTTCATCACATTGACCTCAATAATTCTTTCAAGATGCATTAACGATCGATCAAAGCAAAGAATTAGGTTTTTAATTTATAATACACCTGCAAAGAGAGGGAGAGCAAAATAAACTCACTTCAGCATATCTTTGATGATACAAATGATTATGTGGATTAAATAAAATAAGTTCTTCTACACAAAAAGCAGCCTTGTTATAATCTTGTTCTGCCAAATATAAATCAGCTAATTCCATCCAAGCTTCATGATCACTCATGAATCTAGAAAATAACAAAACAACTTCAGTATTATATAGCTCAAATATTTACCAGTAGCTTCAAATATTTATAATATAAATTAATTCATTTTTTAAAAATAGTAAAGTAAACCTTACCCAATAAAATAAATATGCACTAAAAATGCTGAGAAATTAATTTACAAAGTTTCTTTAAGATTTAATTCAATAAAGGTTGGTTTGGAGCCACTTGAATTGGAGGAATAATATTGAATATATAAATACATTGGAACCTTGATCAATCATTCCAAAATCGTTTTCCTGTATGTGTCATTTATTTCAGCCAGTCCCCATGAAAATATCTCTTTGTTATGTTCCTGCATCCATAGTTTTTCCATATTTATCGTTCAGTGCAATCAGTCCCTTGAAAAAGGATAGATCAAAGTACCACTGTATTTATAAACGTCCCACATATTTTTAATAAATTTGAAGCATTCAAATGGCAGCTATATCTAAATATATAAAACAGTTCCATAACTGATAGACTGACATATAACGCACAGACCAAACTGCTGGACCTAAAGGGCTGAAATGTTGCATGGCCATTCTGCTTACAGTGTAGGGATGCACTAAGAAAGATTTTTGAAAATTCTCCTTAGATTTTTTTAAAAATTAAATTTTTAAGTTGTTTTTGTAACTTTTTAAAATTTGCATTTAAATTAATAATATGAGGGTTACAAAATTTATATCGCGAGAAAGATCCTAAAAATTCCTTTAAAATGAAATCTGTTCCGAATCTTTACCTCCCTTTTCTGATTTTTGGTGAATTTTTAAAGCTTCATTTTTGGAATTTAATTTATTAAATGCCGATTACGTGGTTGCTTTACTTTTCATGATATTTTAAATTAATTTTGCGTCACGTGCATAACAACGAAAAATTGACAAACAAAATATTGAAATAGGGTAAAAGATAAAATTTAACCACTAGACTCATTGAGATGGAAGTTTAAGAATTTAATTCAAATGAGTATGCTTTATAGATATTAAACATATACATGAATTGTGTATATTGACCATTGTATTTAATTTGAATATTTTCTTCTACATTATTTTGTCTATAAAAATATCCGTTATGATTTTTTTATAAATATACTTTTTGTTTTTTATGGCATTAATTGAATACATTGACCATTGTACTTCACTTGAATGTACTCTGTAGCAAAGCAAAGGTATTCAGCTAGTATATGATATATATATATATATATATATATATATATATATATATAAAGAGAGAGAGAGAGAGCAAACTGTACATACCCTGTACTAAACACATAAGGTTGTACATACATCTTATAACTGCGTCACTCAAAATTTAATCAAACCGATTCATTCTCTCATTGCTGAATGTGGGAGTGACTTTAGACACAGATTTAGCTCAACTCAGTGCTTGGACCAAAGATAGTTAAATGAATAAGCATGTCCATGGAATGCTGTATCTTTCTTTTAAAATTGTACATTTATATATCTGTTCTCAGATGGAAAAATGTTATAAGAAATTACACGACAGCAATTCTAAGATTCAAGATGTCATGAAAAATCAGTCATTTGTTTTACATGAGCAAACATGGTACCAATGTTTGAGAGAAATAGTTGGCCATTACTTACCGTAGTTACAGTAAATAGAAAATATTGGCAAATGAGAATCCGGTATGCGAAAAACTCAATTTTTTTAAGAAAAGTTTCTTATAACATTTTGCCATCTGAGAACAGATATATAATACTCTTTGAAGAGTAACTCAAACAAAAAGACGTACCTTATATTATCAATATGTAAAATTTAAAAGAAAAATTGGAATTCTATATCTTTCTTTTTTGTTGAAATCAGTTGAGAGCACTATAGTCCTTTTTTACTATACAAGGGATAATTAGAATGGGACCAAAAGTTTAAAGCTGATTCTGAATGGCTTCATCAATCATCCATGCCAATAGTGGGACTCGAAATCACTTGACTCAGGAACTGAATGTCAGTGCCCTAGCCATACGGATCTTTTTTGATTGTGTATTTGTATATATAATATTCTCTGAAAAATAACTTATACAAAAAGATATATCCTTTAATGTCAACATAAATAAACAACTAAAGACATATTATTTTTAAAAAAAAAACACCTGAATATTTGTTAACAATCTCAATCAATTTGTACAGGTAACCCTCCTATAACACGGTAGATAGGTTCCTAGAAAATGCCGTGTTGTGTGAAACCGTGCTATATGAGACCCAGAGACAGTTCAAAAAAGGGGGTTACGTTCTGAAAACTAATTAAAAACAAATATCTTCTTTAAAATTTCATATAAGCAACTTAATTTTTATTAAAAATATAAATGTATGTGTAACACAAAAAGAAAAGAAACAAAAAAATATTATTTTCATTTAATGCGACTTTAATTTAATAAATTTCTTCCTCATCACTGCTCGGTACATTCAAACGAGAACGTTTTTTCGGTTGAACAATATCACTTTCATTTCAGAACCTTTTTCTTCATTTAGAATTTTGCCTTCTATCCTCTTTAAAAAATCTGTAATTTTGGTTTATTTGCTGGTTCTTACAAGGTCATTGTAGATTCACGGTATGGAGATAGAAAATTTTGCAGCTCCCTTTTGATTTTTCGGCTTCTTTCAGCGGAAGGGTCTGCATTCTCAGATGAAAAATGATTCAAGATTTTCGGCTAAGCTTAGGCCTTCTTGTAATTTTATAGAGTTATAAATGAATAAATTATAATTTGTCTACACATTTTCATGTAAAGCCACTATAGTTCATTATTCCTTCTTGTCATTATTTTAAGGTAATTTAGTTTTTAAATGTGTTAAACAAAAATCGTGTTATCTAGTGCTATAGCAGTACAGTGTTGTACAAAGGTTTTCGCAATTTTTTTATTGTGTTAGAGCGAAACCGTGTTACAGGTTGCAGTGTTATACGAGGGTTCCCGCAATTTATCTTATCGTGTTAGAGCGAAACCGTGTTGCAAGATGCCGTGCTGTAGGAGGGCTACCTGTACATTGTTTTCCTTTTGCAGCCTATTTTAACCCTTCAGCAGGCTTATCAATTTTTGGAACACCAGCAGGCAAGTGTGGCACAAAGTGCAACGTCTCTTTCAACCTTGACTATTCTTTTTGTAATAAAAGCTTTTTTTTCATATTGAGAATAATAATTCTGCATTTTACGACAAGATATAAAATGTTGATAATATTGAGATATATTTATAATGAAAGGCCAAAGAATGCAGATACAATCGCCTTACTTCAAAACTGCCCGGTTTATTGAATCTAAGGACAACTTGCGAATAGATTCCATTTATGTTCAAAAACCTAAAAAAACCAATGAGATTGCCCATCTTCGTGACATGTGGGATACCGTGTCATAGCTGCACATTGGATAGACTCCATCAACCCCAGCTTTTGTTGTATTGTAATCCAGTATAATGCTGGTTTACCACAGTTAAATCATGACTACCAATGAATGGAAAGGAATACAAGAGTCAGAAAATCAGACATGCATTAGAAAGGTAGTAGCTATAAATAGAAACTGCTTGGAACACTCAAACCTTACATGTAAAAACAAACCATTCAAAATGACGAAAATGTTGTACTTTGTACACAGGCGCTCCCGCTGAAGGATTAAATAACTGATATGGTAACCTTTTGCAAAATCTAGCTAAAGTGGTTAAGATACTTAATATATTACTAGTTGGTACCCGTCAAAACATGACGGCTAGATAGTAAATAAATGTACTAATACACTAATTATACTCCACACATCATTGCCAAATGTTGAAAATCATAATGCTCAGAAACAAATTAATGTTTTTAAGCAGCCTCATGCTTAGTGAGTATCTAAAGCCAGATTTAAAAATGTCACTGGGCATGCACAGAAAGCAATTTTTTATTGTAAATTATCGCTAATTGAGCAGCGGCATAAACAATTTCCATCAAGTTTAATCTTATATTCCACAAACAAAATTATCATAAAAATAAAAATGGCAGAGAGAGAGAGAGAGAGATCTAGAAAGACTCTTCGGGATAAACGTGTTTATCATTAAAACATGTCACTAAGCATGTGCAGAAATCAATTTTTAATTGTAAATTATCGTTGAATAATAGAAATTGCAGTTACAAAAACCAAATTTGACAAATTTAAAGATTACAATCTTTTGTTTAAGACCAGAATGAAGTAAATTGATGCAGTAGTTTTCTCTCACGGACAGCCCAAAAAGTCGGCTTAGCAACTTAAATATATAGATTGTCGGCCTCAAACATGACATGATATTATTCCTTTGCATTCGTGAGAAGTCATGCTTAAAGGAGAGAGAAAGACTTTTAAATTACTGATTGAATAAGACAAAATATTTAACACAGCCTACACATACAGACAAAAAATTTCAGTTAGTAAGGCTCACTTTTTTAAGTAATCTGTCAGTTCTTTAATAGCATCTGGAATTTTATTTTGAGCTTTTAAAACGGCAACTTTTCTTTTGTAAATAACAGAATTCGATTCATCATGTTGAAGAATAGAATCATATAACTTCAAGGCATCTTCATATCTGTTAAAAGAAAAAAAAATACACTTAATACAGCTAATAAAAATTGGTACAGATATTATTTGTCAATACATATTAAAGTTGCTTGCAATGTAATCCAGATTTTGTGCTTCACAGCAGCCTTCAACATAAACTCAAAGCAACTGTATTATCCAGCTAAATGCTACTCATGATATAAAAGGCCAAAATTAAACTTTAAAATATAAATACAGCATGCAAATATCTTCATTCAGGCCATATGATTATTTTTCGATTATCAATCCTAAAACTAGAATCTCAGCTGTTAACTACCATGAATTTTTTATCTGAGCAGAAGTGATGTTATTCATGATAAGAAAATGTATTTTACTAAAATAATTATAAATTTAATAAACATTTCAAAAAGAGGATGGGACAATATGAAATATGTTGTGTGACTTAAAAATTATCTTACATTTAATTTATCAAAGAATCATCTTATATATATTTAGTCTTGAGATGTAAAACTTTACTTTCCATAAATAAGCAATTTACAACAATTTTAACTGTAAACAGAAAGAATAGAGATAATATAAACATTGAAGTTAGAAACAATCACAAAGTTTATTTTCTGAAGCCCACAAATCAGCTAAATAATTTTATAAAAACCTGAGAAAACAATTTGTTCTTTTGACAAAGTTTAATGTACTTTTCTTGTATTTATTTATGAAAGCCCTTTCAATGTATTGAAAGATAATTTTTAAAATTCTATATACCACTTTACTTTCAAATTTTAGTAATATTCTAAGACATTTATGATAGTAAACTGATGTTATAAAAAAACTACAAGTGAACATAAATAACCATTCAACATATAAATAACAAAATGTTTATCATAATTAACAAATCATATTTAACATCCAACAAATGGATGTTAATCAAAATTAACAAAATGTTTTCATCATCATTTCAATGAAATGACATAAAATGAAAACCAAAAACTTTAATATAAAAATATTTTAAGATCACAATTTAGCATTTTCCCAGGGTAAATCTCACTAAGTATTTTTTTAAAAAATTCTTCAAACTTACTAGAATTTACCCTTTTCTGTGTACATGAAAGCTCAGATCTATTTAACGGGGTAAGAAAATGAACTCACAACTAAAATCAAATCATCAAATAAGAAAAAAAGAAGACAGGAGGATCAAAACTTAAAAGTACTGAAAATTTCATTGTTTATTTCTAAAAACTCTCTCCTCCATTGACTAATGACCATTAATTTTGAATCTCTTCTGTATTCTACTTTAGGAAAATCATAACAGTAATTATGTATAAATATTTCCAATGTCTAACTCAAATGATATCCTAAGAGACATAATTGAAAAAATATATGGTAGGTTAAACTTTTTCTTAATAAATTAAGAAAACAAGTTAACAAATAATGATAAAAATTATTTCATATGATAGAGCAGTTCCATCTCTATATTATGTTATTTTAAAGATTTATTTAAATAAAAGGAAAAGAGAAAAAAATAACCTAGAAAAACATAAGAGTTTTACCTCTCAAGTGCTTCAAATTCCATAGCTCTTAGCTTTGTTACACGGAGGCTGCCAGGGAACTGGTGATTTAATGCATGTAAACATTCCTGTAAACCAAACATGTATTAATTCATTTTACATAACTTTTAACAATTTGCTTGAAATATCAAACTTCAGAATAATATCTTCCATAATTAACTACTAGAAAATCAAGTGAACAGCGGGTAACATGAAAGAAGAACACTGTATAATTTACATTATAGCCAGCTTCTTTAGCAGAAGTTTTACAAAAAAGAATGAATCTGACCTAGCATAATATATAATGTAATATTTAACAGATATGTGCAATTCTTCTACCAGTGACTGCCAATTTCGTTCCACAGAATATTTCATTGTATTAACCCCCTGACTGCTCAATTTTTGGACCAAAACTGCTTCAAAAATTGTGTATTTTTTTTATTGCAATCTAAAACTATATATATTGAAGACTTCAAATACATTTTTTTTGTAAAATAGATTTTTTTTATATAGACTTAGACAATGACAAATCATATTTGCAAAAAAATCAATTTCACATAAGAACCAATTTTTGAAAAAACTCAATTAATTTATTATTTTTAAACGTACTTCCCTTTTAAATACATGAAATACAAAAGTAAAATATATCTACTAAGGAAAATATACTTTAACACAAATTACCTTAAAAATTAAGTTTAGTATGATAAATCTCAAAACATGGTTCAAGGAAAAGTCGAACTTCACATTATTTGCACCAAATTTGTGTTTCTTTGTGAATTTGTTTAACAACAAACAGCACATTATCCATGCGGCTCTTTCTTTAGAGGTACTTGGCTTGTAAAACAACGGGCTATCAATCTCAAAGGGTTGAGAGTAAAACTTGGTCTTTCAGGCATACTGCTTGTATCTACAACGGAACACTTTTGGATACTTTGCTCAATCATTTGCAAACAAAACTCCAGAAGCTTTACTTTTTGTGAAGAATATAAAAGTTCCACTTCGTCTGATCTAAGAATTATCTGAAATTTTTTACATAATTCTTTCCTTGTTGATTTCTGACAATTCTTTCCTTGTTGAGAGTAGGGTAATATGATATTTCTTGGTGGCATAAATCAACATCACCCATTGTATTGTTATAGTCACAAACAACAACTATCACTATCTTCAAGATAACTAATATCACTTTCAGATTCCGAGAAATAATCAGGAATATATGCTCTGTCACTTGCTAAATGCTTTCTGCCCAGCATCTCAATGAACTCAATTAAAGAATGAACTCAAATTAAAGAAAGAAAAAAAAATCAGTGAACAGCTATTGCCAATTTTTGGCAAAAATCTGATTCAAAGGCCAAATATTGTATTTAAAGCATTATCACTGGTTAAACAGTGGAAACACAGGATGCGCTATAAAATAAAGGAAAAAAGACCTTGCCCAGGGAAATCATGGGATGAGCAAATTTTGCTATATTTGTGTTGCAAGCGGAAATCGTGGGATAAGCAGTCAGAGGGTTAATAAGAGGCATCTTAATCTGATGATATCTACAATGATAACATACATATATATATATATATTTATAGCCTTCAAAGATTTGACCTTTATCTGTTAAGAGCTAGACCATGTGCAGGCATATATACTAATCTAAAAGAAATTTTTATTTTGTAACACATTCTTAAAAAATTATCAAGCTACAGCAATTTTCCAACATGAAAAAAGTTGTATCTACAGTATCATCTAATATTCTAGACTTTGAGGGTATAATTTAATCAGCAGATTTTAACAAGTTTACAGAGGTAACTTTGCATGATCACTAGAATTCTTTTTAATTAATTTTCTTTTACATTCCTTTATTGATATGCAAATTAGAAATTGCTAATTCTATAAAAAGGACACCAGACCAAGCATAAATGACGTTCTGTGGTTAGAAAAAAAAACAGAAATACAATTTTATTAAACCATTAAAAAAAAGCTCATAGGAAACTAATTTGTAATAAATTATCTAATTTTAAAGACTTTTTTAAAACAGCTAAATCTTGAAGTTACACTGACAACTATAAAATCAAAGTTGAAAATTTTCAGTTCTAATAACTTTCATATAGTTAACTCCATTATACTGTTTGACAATAGGATATTAACAATGAAGATATGAAAAAAAAAACCCACATGATGGTATATTAATACAAGTGTAGAAAAGATTTAAGATTCATTAAAAATGATCATTCAGACATTAAAAAAAAATTTACTTGTGCTATGTCCAGACGATGGCAGTCTAATGCTGCTAAACATACTTGTTCATATATAAGCCATTCTAAAATAAAGTATAAAAATATAAATACACTCTGAAAACGCATTTTGCTCTCAAAACAACAAAAATGACTTAAAATAGATACAAAAAAATTACACATAAAAAGCATAATAAATATATCAAATTTCACTTAATAATTTAGGATAAAACTTCTCAGACACTTACTTTCATCCCCAACTTTATGAGTATTGTTTGATAAAACATCCTGCCACATTTCAATTACTTCTTCAGAACATCTTATATTATCATCTCGCCACTGCCTGAGTGTGTCACGAGCATCTACATATATAAAAGTCAAACATGTATATATTACTAATCAAAATTATAACATACAAAAACAAACAATTATGGATGTCTAATACTCAGTTATTTCATCTACCAAAATTAACTTAGTTAAATTTAACACTAGTTAAATTTTCTTTGTCACATGTCAAATAGTTATAAATTTCCTTTTATGAATTTAAGTCTCATTTTAAGACAAATAATAGGGCATAACTTTTTACCCTATCAAGAGTTATAATATATTTTTCAAAACATAAAAATTAAAGTGCCTGTAGGAACAGCAATAATTTTCATTCAATGAATTGATAAAGAGCAAATAGAAAAGTATTATGAAATATGAATTGTCACACACACACTATATATCCTTTCATAATTGGTAATTTTCATGATCATATAAAGATGATGCTCTAGAACAGGGGTTCTCAACCTTTCAGGCTCTACGCCCCCCCTTTGAACAGTGATGAGAGGTTACGCCTCCCCACCACCACCATATGTGGTCAATACAAGTATAGTACAATCGGAATTTGAAACTGAAGTTGGTTATTAAATTAAAATATAGAATAGATAATTTCATACACAAAATTTATTACTACTCATATCTTAATTTGGAACATATTATTATTAGAACATATGAAATCAAAGAATTAAATACAGATGAAATATATTTGAGGTAATCAAGGATCTAGGTGAGGTTGGCATGTAATACCAGTCACTTTCACAACATTAATGAGGGGACTGGCACTATTTGTCCTTGACAAGTTTTTGAATATTAGGTTGTAACTGTGACAAAGCACACCTCAGGTCACTTTCAACATCCAGACGTACGAAAATTATCGTATTTTTACAATTACGACAACTATAGTGGACGACAATTATTGTGTTCGTGTTCGTACGTCAAAAATACGTTACGGTTACATTGTGAGCGCAAAATTGAGTACAATAAATGACAGTTAGTTTTAATTTTTATTTTACTTTCTTTTTAACTCACGCCTCCCTTGAAATTCTTCTATGCGCCCCCCAGATTGAGAACCGCTGCTCTAGAAGATTTATTCATGGTGGCGAGGAACAGGAAAACTACAAGCTATATAGTTCCCCGATAATTTTTTTTCAGTATGCTATACTCTTTGTTTCACAGCTGATAACATTTACAAGTAGAAATACAGTGAATGGAAGATCTGTGTTCATTTTTAATAGGACTGATTTTACATGCACAGCATTATTTATGCATTTCTAAAAACGTTAAACAAGCTTAGCAGGTACTTAACATACAGTTTTTTTTTTCTTTGTTGATTAACCAATCATTAAGACCAACTAATTCTGCGGTTCAAGATTGCAGAATTCAGAAATGCTTCATGAATTTTATTCAAATCCCCCCCCCCCCCCCCTATTATGATTCACAGCTTGCGAGTTGATAGAAAAATGCGTTAAAAGCCATATTACCAAGTGGTCCCATAATAAATCACATTTACACTACACGATACTTCATTAATGTGTACCTAGAAATTATTATCCAACAATGAGATCACAGATAATATTTACCTCTACTCTGACTATATAAAAAATTCCAAAATATATCAACTTCATTAATTTTAACCTCACGTAAACACTGATATTTAAATTTAATGACAAATTAAAAAACCAAACTATTCAAAAATCAACCATAGGCTCTAAATCATAGTTATCCTAATAAATATATTATGACAACTGATTCATAAATCTAGACACAAAATACTTGTACAAGTAATTAGATATGCATCCTCTCCAGTTAAAAGTATACGTAACGCATATACTATACCCATAAAATTACTGATGAAATTGCAGATGAATAATAAGGGTAACAGGTAATAACGTATGGTTATACGTCAGAAAATATATTTTATACAAAAATTGCCATAACAATTGTAAAATTACCTTGCCAGCTTATATCCAACATTTCTGCTAAGCAAACAGGAAGTCTAATTACCAAAAAAGGGTACGGTTAAAAGTAATGAATAAAATATTAAAGGTTGTGGTAAAAATATTATTACCAAGGAGATTAATTTTAAATCTAATTTTCCGTATATAGTTTCTAGAGCTAATTCTGTTTACATGAATAAATGTCAGGAAAAATATTCAATAGGGATTTGTATTGGGTTAGTATTCCTTGTTGCCATGATGTATTAACGTTACTTATGGAAATTGGGAAAAGTACCTCTAAAAATGTTCTGATTGTATCTACAGATAAGCCATTTTTTTTTTGTTTCTAAACTAAAATATTTTTAAACGCTTTCAAATTTGAAGACTTTGATTGAAGAGGATATGAATGGTTAAATACATTAAATCATCTTTTTCCTTGGATCCGACGCCAGATTTTACCCCTTGCTCCCTGAAACTCTCCGTAACTTCTCTTTCCCAAAACAGTTGGGTCATAGGGCAATGTCTCGCAGCATGTCACATCTCAACTCTTGCAGATTTTACTTCTTGCTTGGCGAGGACTGGAGTTACAATACAAGACGCTGGCCTGAAGTAACCTATCCTGATATCTATACATATCTCAACATAATAATAATCATTCTCAACGAAAAAATGATTATATTCTCTTAAACCTTGCGAAATATTTTAAAAAAAGTGTTAAAATACCTGTTAAATACAACTAATATGAGAAATTTTATAAATAAACTTAAATTATTTAACTCAAAATGAAGGTATCGTCCAAAAACACATGCAAACGCATAGGAACTGCTTCTGTTTTTTGCCACTCGATAATGACGTCATCTATAGCAGACGAAAACTGACGTAGCCAGTGACGTTGCAACATTTCGCCTTATTTTCCAAGAAAAATGTGAGGTAAGAAGCGAATGGCCTTTAATAATGCCACATTTGTATAAATACGCATCACTGAAATGAGTAGAAACAAAATAAGACGCGTGTCCTTAAATAGGGCAGTGATTTACTGAATGGGTAGATCACAGGAAATTTTAATTCTGTTTTACTGTGGATTTAACTTCAGTCCAGTATGAAACAAGATGCTTTCGTATTTAATTTAAATTGCATTAAATTTATTATTTAAAAAAATAGTTCTTCGAAAAGTAATTTAAAAAAATGTGCAACGCTGAAATGAGTCTGAACTCTTCGTAACACATCAACTATAAGTGAAATGGATCACAGATTGTCTAATAACAAGTAGAGACATTACAGAGAAAATAAATAACAAAAAGTTTTAATGTAAATCAAGTGTTAATTGTAACTTTCATGAAACTTATGGAAACTGTCTAATATGAACACACAGCTCCTTAAAATCACCAATAATAATAATAATAATAATCGTGGATATAAAAAAGTTCCTTTTGGAAAAAAGTTGTGCTCCTGTTGCTAGTTGTTGAAATCAAGTTACAAACACCGTTTAGTGCGGCATCTATTTGTTTGCATATATTAATCTTAACGTTCCGAGTAGTTTTAGGTCCTGTTCACATAGGAGTCCGTTGCTTTGCGTTAAGGAAAAGATGACGTTGAGATGAAAATAAACCAATCATAGGCGTTAAAAATTTCATTGCTAATCGTTTGGAGGCATATGATTGGTTTATTTTCGTCTCAACGTCATCTTTTCCTTAACGCAAAGCAACGGACTCCTATGTGAACAGGCCCTTACACTCTCATATTGACAATTCACAAGAATGATCCTAATGGAAGACATTTTTAAGGCTTCCAGAAAAGCAAAGAAAGTGGCTAAAAAAATATGGGGACACACAAAGTTTCTTGATGAAGTTTTGGAATTTCTGGTGTAGTTTGTAATCTTCTCCAGATAAATATTAACACTCGCAGTGCCAATCACTGATGCGGCGAGCACTTTGCATAAAACACTGATTAATCATGATTGTTGTCACAGTATCCCCTCTCCTCCTCTCGGCTGTTAACGAATGTCTTTTGAATAAAAGTGGTCATTTTCAAGGCAAATGTCGAAATAAGGACACTGTTAAGTTTATAACTCAGGTAACAAAATTTAAAAAGAAATTCAGAAATTACCGAAAGAAGACATTAAAAAAAATTTCTTCGAAATAGGTAAAAATATTATTTATTTTAAATTATTTAAATTAAAAGATTTTTCCTAAATTTTATTAGAATACTAAGCTAAAATTTTTGAGACTGTATAACGTTAAAGAATAAGGGCCTGTTCACATAGGAGTCCGTTGCTTTGCGTTAAGGAAAAGATGACGTTGAGACGAAAATAAACCAATCATATGTCTCCAAACGATTCGCAATGAAATTTTTAACGTCTATGATTGGTTTATTTTCGTCTCAACGTCATCTTTTCCTAAGGGTCTGTTCTCATAGGAGTCCGTTGCATTACGTTAAGGAAAAGATCACGTTGAGACGAAAATAAACCAATCATATGCTTCCAAACGATTAGCAATGAAATTTTTAACGTCTATGATTGGTTTATTTTCGTCTCAACGTCATCTTTTCCTAAGGGCCTGTTCCCATAGGAGTCCGTTGCGTAGCGTTAAGGGAAAGATGACGTTGAGACGAAAATAAGCCAATCATAGGCGTTAAAAATTTCATTGCTAATCGTTTGGAGGCCTATGATTGGTTTATTTTCGTCTCAACGTCATCTTTTCCTTAACGCAAAGCAACGGACTCCTATGTGAACAGGCCCTAAATCAGTTCGTCCTCAAGGAAGAGAGTACTTCAACAAAATAGTATGGTATGATAATGAAAGAGGGCCGCCGAAGGACAAAGATAGCGAACTTAAGTTATGTAGAAAATATTCCCGACAGAATGTAGAGGGCGCTGCGAGTGTTGAGCTCAGATGAGAGATTGACGTTGTCGAGAGAGGTTATGTTGCTAGAGAGAGTAATAAAATTTATATGATTTTCAAAGTGTATAATGTATATATCTGTACAAATTATGTATATAATTAAATAATCAAGATTCAAAGAGAGAGTGTTGATTATTTAGAGAGTGATGTCGATAACTAGTATACAAGAACCACCGATAGAGACTCTGAATGAGTGCAACATATATGGTATGATTTCCAGAAGGTATAAGTACCAGCGGTGGCAGTCTGAATAATTTAGTTGGCGCTCGGACGACTGATATTTGTGTGGTTGAATTTGGAAGACCTTGAAATGTTATTAAAAGTTATCCATTCCAGTTCTATTCATGTAAAATATGTTTTTCCTGCTTGAAAAATAAGGGCCTGTTCACATAGGAGTCCGTTGAAAAATTTCCAATCTCATTATAATTTTAAGATTTTTTTAAAAATTTGAAATTTATAAACAAAATTTTAAAATGCTCCTTGCTACTTAATTTTTGAGATATTTCCTCGATTTTGCATTTTAATCTCTTTAAACCGCATAACAAATAAATCTGGGTATCGATTATTTAATCCCTTGAATAGTTAATTTTTGAGATTTTTTCTCTGAATTCCATCCCGATTTTCATCAAAATTTTGCCTTTTGAAAAGTTATAAATCAAATTTAATTACCTTAATGAAGTCGAATTGTAAAATGCATACCCAGTTTTTTTGTAAACAGCATCAGGATTCTTTCTTATCAATTTCGTGAATTTTGAAGAAAAATTAAGTAGCATGGAGCATTTCAAAAATCGAAAAATCTCGAAAAATCTGTTTTGAGAAAAACAGATTTAAAATTTATTACTACACTTACCCATTATAAATTACTTTGTAGAAGCTTCATAAATGATTTTTTACTTGAAAAAAAATTATTTTGGTGCTAAAAATCTACAGAAATATATATATTTTTTACAACACAATCAGTATTATAATGACGAGATTTGCTCAAAAGGTCCACCGTTCCTTTAATAGAAATTGCGGTTATAAAAACCAAATCTACAGATTACAATCTTCCGTTTAAGGGCCTGTTCACATAGGAGTCCGTGCGTTGCGTTAAGGAAAAGATGACGTTGAGACGAAAATAAACCAATCATATGCCTCCAAACGATTAGCAATGAAATTTTTAACGCCTATGATTGGTTTATTTTCGTCTCAACGTCATCTTTTCCTTAACGCAACGCAACGGACTCCTATGTGAACAGGCCCTAATAGTCGTACAATTGAACGCGAGAGAGAATTGTAGACTTAGAAAAATGTAAATTCAGACATAAATAATAAAAATGCAGAAAATGCCATTTTCAGGTGTTCTAATGTTCTGAGGACGATCCCATGGGTCATGTACATCCACTTGCTCTCACGTTGGAACCCCATTACTTTTCGATCAGGAACGACTTCCGTTGCATAGTGCGTTCTAAATGCCCTATGTGTCGCGGTCACAGAATCGCCGTGTTTAAAGAACGCCTCGATCACGAAACCGCGATGTTCACCGGACCCACTCGTGGTGTCCACTGACAACTCGAAAATCCGCCCAAACTGTTGCCACCTTACCTCTACCACTCCCTTACCAGTGACCTTCAGAAATGGGGGAGTTTATTCTGCCGCATCCTGAATTAGTATAATTTAGTAAAAATGATTGGCAACTTTCTCATTTTTGGTCATCTCCAAGCATCTGCAGTTTAGACCGAAGTTCGCGAAAAACGCAGTTCGTTCCATTATTGACGAGGATAAATTTCGCCTGAAATAAATGCAAAGTACTAAGTGCAGTCAGTCTCCATCAGTGCCTTTAGATGCTCTATCGTGTTTCAGAGTTAATAAATGTTGGTGAAATGTTATTCGATGACTGCTGTTGAATTATTATAGTGTGCAATTTTTATTACCATGTTTTTATTTAACTCGTTTTCTTGTTTGTGTGTGTGTTTGTGCAGTGCAAATCTTGCAATCGATTTTTAACTAACTTCCCGACTACCTAGACATTTGAAACTTTTAGAATAGCTCGGAACACGATGACAATGCATTATTTTAATACTTTTAGCCATCTTTAAGCAGGATTGAATCCATTTTCAGTTCATTTTGTTTTGTAGACTGGTGCAGCCATCTACCGGCCGGAACGGGAACGAAAAGTTAAGTGCGAGTTAACTTCCAATTAACTTCATTTTCTTTCAAGTTGATGGGATAATTCCTCAAAAAAATTTTAAAAAAGTATTTATTAATACATAGAATTGTCAAGTCTATATATGATTCAACAGAAAATTTAAAAACATGGTGTATAAAAAGTTCTTTTTATCTTGTAATTATGGTTTTTTTTTTGTGTGTGTGTCGGCGGGCGGGCAGAGGACCAATGCCATTAGTCGGTAGAAACATTTATTTCAGCGAAAAAAAGTAGATAAATATCTGTTGAAAACACAATTTAACTCTCAAACTTTAAATATACAGTAAATCCTCGTTTATTCGGACTAACTGGGACCATAGGCAATCCGGACAATCAAAAACCCGGATAATATGGGTTACAAGCAAAACAAAATCCTTAACTAAGCAGATTTACCATTTATTACGGTAAAAATCTATGTTTTACTAGCTGAAGACCCGCGCTTCGCTACGGAGTACATTCAAATGAAATACAACGGTCAACGTAAGCAATTTATGCCAAAAAATATAATATATATATGTATAATAAATGCGATGATCAATGTATACAATCGATGTAAAATATATATCTATCTATATATATATATTTATAAAAGAATCGTAAGGGATATGCATTTTTTTGGGATAATATCCAATCGTCTGCTGCATTAGAAAGAGAAAAAAATTTTTTTTTTGTCTATTTAGTTGTTACGCACGTGACGATAAATTTATTGAAAGTACCAGAAAAAGAAATCACGTGATCGGCATTTAATAAATTAAATTCTAAAAATGAATCTTTAAAAATTCACCAAAAATCAGGAAATGGAGGTAAAAATTCGAAAAAAATTTCATTTTGAAGGAATTTTTATGATCTTTCTCGCGATATAAATTTTATAACCCTCAATGTATTATTTTAAATGCAAACGTAAAAAAAGTTTAAAAAACAGCTTAAAAATTTAATTTAAAAAAATCTAAGAAGAATTCTTGAAAAATCTTTCTTAGTGCACCCCTACACTATAAGAAGAATCGCCATGCAAAATTTCAGCCCTTTAGGTCCAGCGGTTTGGTCTGGGCTTTGTATGTCAGTCAGTCAGTCAGTCAGTCAGTGAATGAATGAGTCAGTTACAGAACTGTTTTATATATAGAGATAATAAAATGATATAGTATTGTTTACAAGACATTAAAATATATATAATTACAAGATGAAAAGAATTTTTTATATACCATGTTTTTAAATTTTCTGTTGAATCATATAATTTCGACAATTCTATGTATTAATAAATACTTTTCAAAATTTTTTTTGACGAATTATCCCATCAACTTGAAAGAAAATGAAATTAATTGGAAGTTAACTCGCGCTTGACTTTTAGTTCTCGTCCCGGTCGATAGATGGCTGCCCCAGTCTACAAAACACGCTGATTAAAGATGGCTAAAAGTATAAAAAAAATGCATTGTCATCGTGTTCTGGGCTATTCTAAAAGTTTCAAATGTCTAGCTAGTCGGGAAGTTAGTTAAAAATCGATTGCAAGATTTGCACTGGGCAAACACACACACAAACAAGAAAACGAGTTAAATAAAAACATGGTAAAAATAATGCTTAAAGAAGGCAATAAAATTGAACATTTTGTCTCTGCAACCTACAAACGACTGTCAAACATGCCTCATGTGTATGAAGTTCGAATAGCAAACTTGTAACAAATACAGTTTTCACCCCCCGCTGACCCTCACCTTTGTCCCCCCGAGTACTGATAATAGACTCGTCGAGAAAGGAGTCCCGGACGTGACAATGAGTATCGGTGTAAGTGTCGAAGTAGTGGGTGTCAGTGGCGTAGCTAGAAATTTTGCCGCCCTTTCTAAGTCAATCAATAGGTGGTTTTTATAAATTAATAAACATAAATAAATAATTGTAATTGAGACAAACTATAGGTGGGGAACTTTTTTACTATTGGATGCCATATTTAAATTAGGCAGTAATAAAGGAGGTCGTGTCATCTCCAAGGTAACGGTGGTACTAAGCATTCAATAAACATCGAGCACGGAGTAGTACATAGAACTTCTACTCGACATCGGCACCATTGATGTCTGTATCCGAGCAAAATTTTTAGAGATAATATTTTCAACCCTACATTGACTTGACGATGAGGAAAAATATTCGAAATCATATAGTAATTCATAATTCG
Organism: Dolomedes plantarius; assembly: GCA_907164885.2. Classification (NCBI taxonomy): domain Eukaryota; kingdom Metazoa; phylum Arthropoda; class Arachnida; order Araneae; family Dolomedidae; genus Dolomedes; species Dolomedes plantarius. The sequence continues at coordinate 160,336,650 of OU015499.1, forward strand.
TAGAAATCGAATAGTAAACTTATGAATTGAACAAGTGTTTTTTTTACAACTAATACCAAATAAAAATGTGCCGCCCGGTGCGGACCGCACCCACCGCACCCCCCTAGCTACGCCACTGGTGGGTGTGCTTCTGTAACTCTGTGATAACTGTGTACGCGTTCTTAAAATATGTGATCTTACTATGTCTATTTTATGCCAAGATGTACTGTGTCATAAAGTCAATGACCAGCCAGCCGGATGTCATTGTTTACTCTAATTAGGACATTTGCCGTATACTATGCTAGTTAACCTTTCGATGGGAACAGCTGCCTCTCAGGCAGCTGTGGTTCCTTTATTCAACGCTGGATTGGGTACTGTGAGTCTACACGTGCTTCAGTCAACATCGTGTCTTCACTGCGGAAGGGTGATTCGTGACGTCAGCCTTCTGTGGTTCGGGTAAAAATTAGATTAATCACAGCAAAAATTGAAACTCCCGACCCAATCACTCGTTCGACCAACTAAATACAGTAACCACCGCTTATAGTGATCAGGGGTTATAAGAATCAACCGTTTATAAGAATCAATATCGCGAAAACATAAACAAATGAATTATTTCCATGTTAAGATTTTCGCTTTAAATAATCAATCCACCGGTTTTAAGAATCAGTTTACACTCTTCGCTTTCCTTTCATTTTTCCAAAAAAGCCACTTAAACCCTCAAAATGCACGAAGTTCTTTCTTTCTTTTTTTTTAAAAGAAAGATTGATAAGATGGGATGGAATATAGTCGTAAAATTCACCCCTTTCTTTATTAGACATAACATAATAGTTTCCCCTTAAACGCTTTACCACAACACTGTCCTATTAGCTTGACCCGGGGGCAACTTTACCCGTCCGAGTAAATCTTCGTCTGAGACTATAAGTATTGAAAGAGGTATAAACAGCCTTCTGAAAACTTCATTACGTCAAACTACCGTAGAAAACTTTTTCTTGCTCCCTTCCTGTAGTTGAAATGTTAAAACTGTTAAGCAGGTATGTTGTAACTTGTAACAAATATTGTATTTTTTTCTTCTCTTACTATAATCATGTGTATCTACTTATAGGTCTAAAAATTAAGTTTTATTTTTTAAACTATAAAAAATAATTTTAATAAAAGATAGTTAATGTAAATTAAAGAGTATTTTATGGTAAATTATCTAATATATGTATATATAGGTGTGTGTGTGTTCCTGTCCAAAAACCTAAATTTCGGTTATAAGAATCAACCGCTTATAAGAATCAAAAACAGTAATAACAAACGTGATTCTTATGAGCGGAAATCACTGTACCTCCACAAAACGAACCGTAATATAACCTGTGATCAGGGGAGTTTTATCGCATGGGCAAATCGGGACTTTGCCCAGGGCCCCCTGATGCTAGGGGACCCCAAAACTGCCTTCTTTAACATGCAAAATCTCTTTAACGATGTTTCTCAATAGATAGGAGGCCAGATAAGTGAAAGTTTTTAATTTCGCTTTCTGCTTTTGGAAAAATGTTAAACCATCAGGTTGTATCAGATGTACAGCAGAAGGTGAAAGGAGTTTTCAATTTGATGTGAAACATGTTTATGATTGCTTCATCTTATCAGCCATACACTGTAATAGCAAATATAGGACTCGCATGCAGGTTTGTTTGGTCTAATCCTTTATTTGAATCAAAATTTAAATCAAACGATTTTTTTTAATCCTGATTTTTAACAACTTTTCCTCACACGCTTGGTGTATGCACCTAGTACTTCTAATACTACAATCCATGGATAGTTCTCATTTTTATAAATGTTCGTAAGGGGGGCCCCCAAATAGCATCTGCCCAGGGGCCCCCAGCGTCAGTGGCGTAGCGAGCATAACTGGCGCCCGGGCACGATACCTTTGTGGCGCCCCCCCCTGAAAAACATATAGTAATATAATATATAGACCCTATATTGGCGCCCTCGATAATAACATAATATATAGACCTTATATTGGCACCCCCCCCCCCCCGAAAAGCATATAGTAACATAATATATAGACCTTATGTTGGTGCCCTCCCCTAAAAACATATAGTAATATAATATATAGACCTTATATTGGCGCCCCCCAAAAAATAATATAGTAATATAATATATATACCTTATATTGGCGCCCTCCCCGAAAAACATATAGTAATATAATATATAGACCTTATATTGGGGCCCTCCCCTGAAAAACATATAGTAATATAATATATAGACCTTATATTGGGGCCCTCCCATGAAAAACGTATAGTAATATAATATATAGACCTTATATTGGCATCCACCTCGAAAACATATAGTAATATAATATATGGATCTTACATTGGCGCCCCTCTGCGAGTGGCGCCCGGGGCATGATAGACCCCCTCCCCCCCCCCCCCCCCCCCCCCCCTTTGCTACGCCACTGCCCAGCGTTCATAATCAGGCCCTGCCTGTGATAATTGGTTCTGTTCAACAGAGGCTGGTCAAGAATGAAGGAGAAATGGTTTGAGGATTGTGGCTACTATGAAATGTAATAAACCACAAATACCCCCTGAATTTCGAGTTGGTAATACGTAGGAAAGAGATATTCCATCTATATCTGCCTCACAGGCAGATGTTCCCACTAATCGGGGAAAGAATCATGTTCCCAAAAGAAGGGTTAAAGCAAAGTGTGTTGAAATTAATTTTTCATTAATTCCAAGAAAATTGTGGAGAACAACAATGAATTCCTTTCGACCTATAACTGGAAGCTACTTTAAATAAATGTTCCCGATTTCAGAAATAATCACATAAACTTATTTTATTATAAGTCTGCCCTGTTAAGTACACCCCCCCCCCCTTGTAACTAATTTCTTAACTTCATTAACCTTAATCACCATTGGAACATACATTTTAAAACAGCAGTATCAAAAATATATCCTTTATGCAATTAAATCATCTCTATGATTATAATGGCTGATTGTTTCGGGGGAATAAATAATGTGTTACATGGCCGACAACATAATCGGAAATTATAATTTATTTTTTTGGCTGTTACGGAATAAATCAGACAGAACACAAGACATGGCGTGATAGCCAAAATGAAGGTTCTTTCTTTCTACACATCCAATTTCTAAACTCAAAATTGAAAGTGGAAGGTTTCTCATGACCTCAGACATAATGCCTCATTAATAAGTCATTCCGGGCCAGACTTAGCAGGGGAGAAAAACAAACATAATCGCTATCGATTTCGATCGTTAATAAAAAGATATTGTAACGAGAGATAAAAAAAAAAAAATTAGGTTAAAAGGAAACGGAACCAGAAAAAATGATTTATGAGATTATAAGACGAAGAACAGATACTGAATAAGGTGCGAAAGTTAAAGTCATTGTATGAAAAACCCGAATAAGAAGGGTGAAAGAATCTGTAGCTATTATTTCAGCTTTTTGTTTCATCTCTTACATAGCCTACGCTCCAGGAAGAGTAATGAAGCCAAGGAAATGTAAATTACGTTAATATAGAGGAAAGCTCTGTCTAACATGTATCAGTGCAGATAGACAGATAGTCGAGGTACGCAATTGGATGGAAACGTTTTCTATATTCAGTAGCAGAACAAAGGTATCCTTTCACTTTTAAGACGCCATTTCAGATCAAACATGGATTCTTTTGTAAGAGTGTTAAAGTACAGTCTTTTAATTTCTCATCTGGAACTTCGTTTCTATCTTAGCCTAATATCGAGTTGAAGTTCTTTTAGCATAATTAAAAAAATTAAAGATTTAAGATTAAAATTTATATCTAACTCGTCCGGAAATAATTTTTTTTCGAATTTTCTTGTACGTAAACTCTCACTCAACAAAAAAATTGTGCTTTAAAAATGGCTCGAAAGTTTTCAGAAATATTTTACAAGTGTTTATAAAGGTAAGACTAAGCATTTTAGATTAACTAGCTTTTGTTAACGAGGCTTCCTCTTTTTTCTCGTTTTTTGTTGTAAACTCATTAGGTTTACAACAATACTATCAAGGTATTAAATAAAACTTCATCGAAGTTTACACAATAAAAAGACAAATCGCTGCAAAAAACATGACTGTTACACAGGAACGTATTTTATTCCATCTTTCACCGTCTCATTTTACAAATGGAATAAAAATCGTTTTCATTAGGATAACAATGTTGGCAATTTATTCAGATAAAAAATGATATTTTAGAAACCAACAAAACCACTGAGTCAGGAGTTCATAGTACATGTTCACAGTACTGCTACAGTTCTAATATCAAATACTTTTGAAGGATCTTAATAAATTATTTTTGGAAATTTTATGGACTTACCTGAAGGCATATTTATAAAATTCATTTCAGAAGAGAAATCAGTTTGTGTTAATCCAATACTAATTATGATATCTATTCAGTGTTTCTTTATAATTCGATTAACCCGAAAAAAACCGCGTTTAGTAAGCATTTAGTTTAGAAAATATTCTAATTAATGCAAAATAGGTCGCATACAATATTAAAAGCAACATGCCACTGTAAAGTAAACATGAGCTATAACATTCCATCTTATAGCTTCATGGTTAAAGCATAGACTACCAAAACTCATGCATATCAAGAGTTCCACGTGTAAAACTCATGGCATCCATTTTCTGCCCTTCGCTTTTCACGTGGTTGCCTCGGTGACGTTGCATGAAACTACCTTATCAAGATAAAGAAAACTTTAAACATCATCATAATCTGTAAAGTAAACATGATCCTGTGAAACTAAATTCCTCGCGAAACATCTGCTTGCATCAGTATTTAAAATGTACAGTAAAACCTCGTTTATCCGGCCCTTATTGATCCGGATCTCTGGATAATTCGGATCAGATCTGCAGTCATTACTTTTGTTTAATGTTCACATTAGATAATAATTAACTATGATAGCAAGAACGTCACTACAAGTACGCCAAATATTCGCTTTTTAGTTTGATTCTATGTACAGTTCCTGCATAGATTGTACAATAAATTATTGTAATAAAATGCTTTTTGTCGAGTTTAAGAAAGCTTTACGAGACTTAACAATTATCTGTTAAGAAATTATGTGAAAAGTTATTTTTATATAAATGTGAGACCAATGTGAGACACTTTTTAAACACGGAGTTGTTCCTTCTTATAGCTTCATGGTTAAAGCATAGACTACCAAAACTCATGCATATCAAGAGTTCCACGTGTAAAACTCATGGCATCCATTTTCTGCCCTTCGCTTTTCACGTGGTTGCCTCGGTGACGTTGCATGAAACTACCTTATCAAGATAAAGAAAACTTTAAACATCATCATAATCTGTAAAGTAAACATGATCCTGTGAAACTAAATTCCTCGCGAAACATCTGCTTGCATCAGTATTTAAAATGTACAGTAAAACCTCGTTTATCCGGCCCTTATTGATCCGGATCTCTGGATAATTCGGATCAGATCTGCAGTCATTACTTTTGTTTAATGTTCACATTAGATAATAATTAACTATGATAGCAAGAACGTCACTACAAGTACGCCAAATATTCGCTTTTTAGTTTGATTCTATGTACAGTTCCTGCATAGATTGTACAATAAATTATTGTAATAAAATGCTTTTTGTCGAGTTTAAGAAAGCTTTACGAGACTTAACAATTATCTGTTAAGAAATTATGTGAAAAGTTATTTTTATATAAATGTGAGACCAATGTGAGACACTTTTTAAACACGGAGTTGTTCCTTCTTATAGCTTCATGGTTAAAGCATAGACTACCAAAACTCATGCATATCAAGAGTTCCACGTGTAAAACTCATGGCATCCATTTTCTGCCCTTCGCTTTTCACGTGGTTGCCTCGGTGACGTTGCATGAAACTACCTTATCAAGATAAAGAAAACTTTAAACTTGGAATAGTCCACTGACGAAAGACTCTGTTCACTTTGCAGTCCGTTAGGGCCTGTTCACATAGGAGACCGTTGCGTAGCGTTAAGGAAAAGATGACGTTGAGACGAAAATAAACCAATCATAGGCGTTAAAAATTTCATTGCTAATCGTTTGGAGGTATATGATTGGTTTATTTTCGTCTCAACGTCATCTTTTTCTTAACGCAACGCAACGGACTCCTATGTGAACAGGCCCTTAGCGTAAGCGTAAAAGTATTGAAATATATTTAACCAATGACAAACCTCCAAACGATTAGGAACGAAATTGTTAAGGCCTATAATTTGTTTATTTCCGTCCCAGCGCCATTTTTCCTTTTACGCCTACGCTAACGGACTGAAATGTAAAGAGGCTGTTATAAGCAATTATGAGCTTGCTTTACTCTGTCGAAAATAATCTAATTCATCACCTCAGGATTATTATTTAAATGGAAGCCGAAAGAAATCCGACACTAGTCAATCTGCGATCGATAGAGAAGTGTATTATTATTATTTTTGCTCTGCCATGTCGTTTCAGAGGTCTAACGGCAATTTATACAGGTCTAATAACGAAGAGATCTGATGAGAAAAGAAAGGAAATTTTTTAAGAAAAAAAATTAAGGATTTATAGTTAATTTATGAGAAATTTCTTTTGCTTATAAATTAATTCCTTTTATTTCTGTACGTAAAAATTCTAAGTGCTATAGGTTTGGATATACCTGATGATATATTGTTTTGAGAAACTTGTATATCTACGAAAGTTACCATCATCATGCAGTTCCAAAATTGCTGTTATATTTGCTTTCTTTTTTAATTATCCTGTTTTGCAGAAGAATCAACGTACCTATTGCCTCCTTTACCATGCGTGACGTCACTTATCGCTTAGTGGTCTCTGGGATATACTCATCTAAACCTATGTCGCGTCAGACTTATCCCACATGAACCTCTTGAAAACTCTATCTGCTTCAACCACAATGGGTCCATTTTAACGTAGGATTACGTTCCTCTATAACGGTCCTCCGGAAAGAAAAAAAATTGTCCTGCGTCGCGAGTTATAATTTTGGCAGCGCGCTAAACCCAGTAGCAGTAAACAGTTGAACAGAAAAATTCCAAAATGCGTTAAAAAAATAAATAAAAGATGTAAGCAAACGATAAGTAAGGGCCTGTTCACATAGGAGTCCGTTGCGTTGCGTTAAGGAAAAGATGACGTTGAGACGAAAATAAACCAATCATAGGCGTTAAAAATTTCATTGCTAATCGTTTGGAGGCATATGATTGGTTTATTTTCGTCTCAACGTCATCTTTTCCTTAACGCAACGCAACGGACTCCTATGTGAACAGGCCTTAATCCTACGTTATTAACCCGCGGTAGTTTCGTTAGAGGAACACACCTGAAATATTTTCAACCTTAACTGCATTTGGAAGCGTCACAGATCGATCTCCGAATGAAAGCGGAATTATAATCACGTGGCATTAGATTCTGTTTTCCATCTGGATGAATAAATAATAAAGATCGTTTGATTTTGTTTGGAATGAATCCAATGTTTTGTTTTTGTTTTTGAATCCACAAATTTTAAGATCATTCCAATCGCATTAAATCCCCTTTTTTATGTGAAATGTATTAAGCATCTGAATGCGGAAATTAAGTCACCTCACCCAGGCAGTGACGGCGGCACCAAACAGCATCGGTTTATCTGCTAATCATCCCATTTGCAGCACAGAGAGCTACAGTACGTTCCATTTCGTTTCCGCCCTCGAGGAAGAAATAAGGTGATCGCCATTTTTTGATGCTTTCGCCGGGGAAAGAATTCCGAGTCGCCTGTCCGCAGTTTATGGCTTCCGTCAAGAAAAGTGGACTCGGAATCAGTGACGCGAGACACGTAGCATTCCCCCATGTTGTTAAAGTGTCACCGGATTGAAATTAAAAATGGTAATTTCCAGTGGTTGGGATTCATTAAGCAATTTGAGGCACGGAGTGGAAGGTAATTTAAATGCTGGGCAAATTGCGACGATCTGTTTAACTGCCAGCACGCGACAAGGGATAAACAGGTGTGCGATTATCAGCATTGAGGTGCCGTTGTTATCACTTTGACAGATTTGTGTCTTGGAAATTCGTCAAAATTTCCAGCAGTGCAAGTAATAGAGCGGGCATTGTAAAGAATCGGATGCCCCGTTGGCATAGTTTGGCCAAGTTTTCAAAATTCGCCAAAATCATGCTGAAAGATGACGGTAACGGCACCATAGCGGACAACAAAATCAGGTGACTATACGGAATTTACAGCCAGTTTTAGGCAATTTAAATAGAATAAATATTTCAGAATGAATCCTGAATGACATTCTTTCCTCAATTGAAACTAAAGAACAGGATATCGCAATGAAAACAGTAAGACGAAAATAAGCTCTAATGCAAAAATCCTGAGTCAAAGGCTCATTTTAGGCCGACAGTCATAAACACTTGGCATCCATGTCACTGAAGCTAAATCCGTTCAGTACAAACCTGTTATACGTATGTTTTGCAACTAATCTTATAAATGGGTAAGGTGGCATTAACCTCGCAGCATTTCTCGCCCACTTCTTTACAAAAGCCAATATAGCACTATCTTGGCAACGTTTAACAGAAAGATTTTTGAAAAATATCGAATACTAGCAATGCCAAACGACGTTTAACAGAGAAAGATAAAAAAATGGCAAGTAACGGCTATGCATTGGTGGCATTTAATAGAGGGAGCCCCCTCCCCCCTATACTATAGCAATGCCTTAGCAGCGTTGAACAGAGAAAGTAAAAAATGAGTACTATAGCAGTGCCTTGGCGACGTTTAACAGAGAAAGAAAAACAATCCCAAGTAATATTACAATGTCTTGGCGACGTTTTACAGCGAGAGAAAACCAACAATTCGAAGAGCAATGCCTTGGAGAACGTCTCCAAGGACAACTTCTCCTGGAGAAGTTTCACAGAGGTCGAAATAAACCCAATTGAAACTGAAATGCTTTGACGACGTTTGACAAACGGAAGAAAAAAAAATGAATTCAATCAATAACATCTTGATTCGATTCCTTATTTTTCGTTCCCTATTTATAACCTCGGATCAAGTTTTTTCTATCGTAATGATTATTTTAATTTTCTAACATTCTTAATTTTGCAAGTAAACTAACTCATGGCACAACAGTCCGCATTGCTTTTCAGCGCAGTGGACCAAGGCCTGAGGTGCCCATGTCCGCTTTCATGACCGTGGGCTTGGGGTGCCATACAGCATATGTGTCGGTCAGGTGGTCAACCTGACGCGGGACCCTTTTAGTGAGTTCCCAAGCATGCTTGGTCCTCATTTTATCGACCCACTCAAGGGATGAAAGGCATGAGTCGACTTTGCCCAGTCGCAAGGTCAATTTTTCAAGTAGTAAGGTCTATTATGGATCCAAGTTTTCTGACACAATCAGTTTTTACCTCAACATTTTTGGTCCAGTTTTTGCTTCAGTTTTCGCAACCAGCATCCGTGCTCGAGCCAGCTCCCAATCGAATCTGGAAAGCAGACAATTTGCATTTCTGTTAGCATGCGAGGAATAACATAGGCCCGAAGTTATTTCTTTCGTTCACAGGATCAGCTTTTTAAAATTCTTCAAGCAATAATAGATATAAAGGTTGCTGATAAATTTAAGCTTTTCGGAGATCCCCTGTCATTTGCTTTCAAACATTTAAGTGTTTTTTTCCCCAATGCGTCGCCACTCGTCGTCAAACAGCATTTAGGTGTAAATTACTCGTTTAAATAGTTTTTAAACGAATCGACCCTTGACTCGAAATGTCGAACAAATTGCATCGGTATTTTTGGAATCCTTAAACATACTTGTTACTTGCATGAAACTTAAGGATTGCGTTTGTAAGCAAAAACACACAGCGTCTTAAAATCTATATATATAAAACAGTTCCGTAACGGACTCATTCATTCACTGACTGACTGACTGACATACAACGCACAGACCAAACCGCTGGACCTAAAGGGCTGACATTTTGCATGGCGATTCTTCTAATAGTGTAGGGGTGCACTAAGAAAGATTTTTCAAAAATTCTTCTTAGATTTTTTAAAAAATTAAATTTTTAAGCTGTTTTTTAAACTTTTTTTAAGTTTCCATTTAAAATATTGAGGGTTATAAAATTTATATCACGAGAAAGATCCTAAAAATACCTTCAAAATGAAATTTTTTTCGAATTTTTACCTCCATTTCCTGATTTTTGGTGAATTTTTAAAGATTTATTTTTAGAATTTAATTTATTAAATGCCGATCACGCGATTTCTTTTTCTGGTACTTTCAATAAATTTATCGTCACGTGCGTAACAACTAAATAGACAAAAAAAATATTTTTTTCTTGCTAATACGGACAAATTTTTATAAATAAGAAAAATATTACTCACCTTCAAGCAAATTTATCTGCTTCAAAATAATCGCTAAAGGAGTCTGTACAATTTTCCCAACGTTTCTTCGAGTCATCGAAACACTGTTTATAGGCGTTGGAACTAACCGCTCGCAAAATGCGCGTAACATTTGATTTAATATCCGAGACGTTTTCAAATCTCTGTCCTATCATGGATTTTGCCTTTTTTGATTACAAAGGACCTATTCACCACGAATTTGTTCCTGAAAATCAAACAATTAGTCAGTATTTTTACAAGGAATTGCTTTTTCGACTAAGACACAGGATAAGACGAGTTAGGAAAAACTGCTTTATTCCTGGCAATTGTTTCTTTTTACACTATAATGCTAGGCCCCCTACAGCAATTTCTGTACAACAATATCTTGTTAAGGTTACAATAAAAGTGATAAATCACCCACCGTATTCTCTCGACTTATCGCCAGCTGATTTTTTCCTTTTTCCGAAGCTTAAGATGGCCACGAAAGGTCAGAGATTTGAAAACATTTCGGATATTAAATCAAACTAGAAGGTAACCCGTCATTTTGACGTCATAATACTAATGATGACGTCATAATGGAAAAAAGTATATGAAAGTTAAAAAATATCCCGAATTATCTAACAATATTGCATTTAATCCACACCTTGTAAAAGCAAACCCTTTCATTATTTTTTTATTTATTTAGTTTTTCATGCGATTGGAGTAGTAGACTGCCATCCAGTTTTTTACAGCTCACTACGCGATATGAATACTTGAGCTACTCGATTCATTCACATTCGAGCTTGCTTACTTTCAGAATTAATCGCAAAAGTAAACAGATTTTTAAAAACTGTTAAATATACAGCTAAAAGCATCCAATTTTTTTTAGTTCTGAATGTTTTATAGAAAATTAGGCCGAACAAACATGATTTGGTGGAGAAGATATTAGTTTTTAGGTAAGAAAAATTTCTGATCCATATCGGAAATTGAAATTAAGCCTAACCGGCCGTTTGTTTACCGAGGGCTTCAATTGAAAGATGAGTACAGCCCGGAAGTGTTATACAGAGACAACGGCTATTATATATATAATGTTACGCGTATTTTGCGAACGGTTAGTTCCAATGCCTATAAACAGTGTTTCGATGACTTGAAGAAACGTTGGAAAAATCGTATAGACTCCTTTGGCGATTATTTTCAGGGAAATAAATTAATTTGAAGGTGAGTACTATTTTTCTTATTTTTAAAAAAATTGTCCGGTTACTTTATTTGCGCACCTTGTATAACTGAAATATAAATTTATTAACTTAAACATCTAAAATTAAATTTACTTAAAAATTGTGGTTAATGTTGCCGGTGGTGCACCGCTTTACTTGTCACAGCTGGTATGTTGCTGCAAATATTGACATTTCCGAAAAAATAATTTGTACCGGTACACGGGCTGGCCCAATGCAGGGACAGTATAACAATTCGTGATCCCATGATGGGCCACGCTATTTTGACAATGGAATCGAACTTTTTTGTCATTTAATCACTGTACAATTTGAATTATACATACAGTGATTTCCGCTTATAAGAATCACGTTTGTTATTACTGTTTTTGATTCTTATAAGCGGTTGATTCTTATAACCGAAATTTAGGTTTTTGGACAGGAACACACACACCTATATATACATATATTAGATAATTTACCATAAAATACTCTTTAATTTACATTAACTATCTTTTATTAAAATTATTTTTTATAGTTTTAAAAATAAAACTTAATTTTTAGACCTATAAGTAGATACACATGATTATAGTACGAGAAGAAAAAAAATACAATATTTGTTACAAGTTACAACATACCTGCTTAACAGTTTTAACATTTCAACTACAGGAAGGGAGCAAGAAAAAGTTTTCTACGGTAGTTTGACGTCATGAAGTTTTCAGAAGGCTGTTTATACCTCTTTCAATACTTATAGTCTCAGACGAAGATTTACTCGGACGGGTAAAGTTGCGCCCGGGTCAAGCTAATAGGACAGTGTTGTGTTAAATTGTTTAAGGGTAAACTATTATGTTATGTCTAATAAAGGGGTTGAATTTTACGACTATATTCCATCCCATCTTATCAATCTTTCTTAAAAAAAAAGAAAGAACTTCGTGCCTTTTGAGGGTTTAAGTGGCTTTTTTTGAAAAATGAAAGGAAAGCGAAGAGTGTAAACTGATTCTTAAAACCGGTGGATTGATTCTTTAAAGCGAAAATTTTAACATGGAAATAATACATTTGTTTTTGTTTTCGCGATATTGATTCTTATAAACGGTTGATTCTTATAACCAGTGATCACTATAAGCGGTGGTTACTGTACTATCGTAATGAATAATAGCTTAAGTCAATAAACAGGCATTATACAGTGATACCTCCCTTAACGGACACTCCCGAATAGCGAACACCTCTAATTAACGGACAGTTTTACGAGTCCCAGTCCTTTTATATAGGACAATCCACGTTATTCCCTCTGCATAGCGGACACTCCGAATAGCGGACAGGTATTTTTGAAAAACTTTCAATTTTTTTTTTGGCAAACATTTCAAAATTATTCTAACAAGCAAGCTAAAATTATATGCTTACTAGCCGCTGCGTGACCAGCATGGTCGCTTTTAGTTTTATATTTTCTTTTGCGAAACAACTCATCTGAAAGTAATATATGTAAGGAATGTTACCATTACCTGTCATCATAAATATACTTTGTTAAGGGCCATTCTCTATAAGGCTGATTCCAAAACATTGTAATTTAAAAATGCGAATTTCCATTATTTCTGAACAGAATTGAAATCCAACACCAATGATTTTATAAATTACATCCCCCTCTGTATGTAATTTTTTTTTCAAAATTAAGATATCTACACTTTATCATTACATCAAATAAGAAATTGTTGGGGAAAATTTTTTTCACTTAAAAAATGGAGTAAAAATTCAGCAAGCACTAAAATATAGCGGAGATTACATCACTCTCTGTATGTACTGTTGTTCACAATTCAGATATCTACGCTTAATCATATCAAATAATAAAATGTTGGGAAAATTTCTTCACCTATAAAATGGAGTAAAAATTCAGCAAGTATTGAAAAAAGTGTAGAAAATTAACTATTACTGGCTGTCGCTTGCTATACCGGCGACAGTTAAGCGTAACCTCGCGATCTGTTAATGAATTATTTCTTCTTCGCTTTTTTTCTTGAGACTGTTCCCAATTTTCATTTGATCGTGCATTCCTGATTTCAGTGCGTAAATCCATGTTGATACGCGGTTGTAAATTGCGGACGGCCGCTAATGTTTACATCTGGCAGTGGCAGCCGTTGCCATTCAGAGTGTAGAAATATCGTCGATTTTTGTGCCGCATACCTACGCGTTTTATATATATAGATTGTTTAAGAGGAGGATGGTGTGATTTTCTCTAACCAAGAAGTGTTATAATAGGTATAGCTTAATCTTCATCTGATTTCATGTAGCGCTGAACTGTAATGTAGAGTTATGACCTAAATATTTCCAGTCTATTAGGAAACCATTTGACTTGATACTAAAAAATGAAGAATGTTATGAGATTTCCTTATACTGTAAGAACAATTTGGTTTTCCGATATTCTCTGAATCACACTATCATTTTATTTATTTTATTACCCAGTAGAAAGGTAATTCAAGGTAAGCTAAAATGTTATTTCCTGTAATAATTTTACTCCTTTTATCAGCCGTGCATTCCCGATGCTACAACTACACGTACGCGAATAATCTGCGAATAAGCTCCCTCCGTCCCCTCTTGACACATTTTGGGGTCGATTCGTCACCCCCCCCCCCAACGTGGGGGTAGTTTTTCGTCGCTTTGATCATTCGTCTTAAAACCGCTCTCCTGAGCGGTCTAGAGACGAATCATCAAAGGGACGAGGGACGCCCATAATACCTCCCCCGGATAGGGGGGAGGTTAAAGGCCAATAAATCATTTCCTTCCCCTACACTTCTCTCTCTGTTTCGCGATTGTATATTTCCGGTATGACGTGTATCTCATAGACTACAAGAGGTCCACAGATAACTGTTTTGAAATATTTCATTCACATTATGTGAGGAATCGCATAAAAGCACTATTGCACGGTAAATGAAAGGAAAGAAAAAAAAATTTTTAAAGAAAATTTTTTTAACCTACGCGTTTTACATATATAGATGCGTCTTTACAACGATCTTTTCCCGACTCCTCCCTTCCGTGCTCGTTACAATGAAATTCGACCCTAAAATGTGCACAATGGCATTAAATGTTAATGCCAAAAATGTTAATTTAGTTTTCTTGCCTCCTAACACCACTTCGATGCTACAGCCAATTGATCAGGGAATTATCCTTAGCTTTAAGTACGGCACAGAAAGCTGCTTCTGAGACACGTGCTTTCACAGATTATCTCCTGCAAATCCAGCCAAGAGTTGGCGAAATCGGTATCTGTTTTGGACGCCATTTCCTGGACTACGCCACTCCTTAAAAAGGTGCAACCTGGGTGCGTTCTAAAATGTTTTCAGAAGGCGGGATTTTTGAGTACTGTCCGACCACGGAAGCTAGGTCCCTGGAAGCTGTTACGCATGCGCGAGAAAAGCTAGTCTACTTAGAAAATAGGGGAAAGCGTCATTATTTTCGGATGTGTTTGTTTATGAAATACGGAATGTATTTCAGACTGCTTTTTGTCCGCAATTTTAAAGTTACTTTTTAAAACTTTATTTTCGATCGAATATGTGAATAATAATTTCAAAATAATAAAAAGACAGAAGCAAATCTATTTAAAAAATAGGAGTTTTATAGGAGTGGATATTTTCGGATTACATCACAATCAAAATTATCTAAAGCTACGTTTTCGGTGGTTCTTTTTTTCTGAAGTTTCCTCGGAGATTCAAATTTTGGAGTTTCTTCACCCTTTGCTTCTCTGCGTATTCTTTTTACACTGGACATTGATATCCCGGTCATTTCACTAGCTCTCTCTAGGGATTGCGAAAGTGGAACAATAACATTTCCTTCTAGTGCTTCTTTATCACACAATTTAATTACATTGTGTATTATACGTTTACAATCACTACGGAACGGCTTATTCCGAGCAGTTGTGTTGGGTAAAGTATCCAGTAATTTCAATATAATAATCAAAATAACAGACGAGGAAAAAGCGAGCAAGCGCAGTTAGTAACCGATTCTAAAGAATGTCGAGAGACTACGAGACTTTTCCCCCTCCTTGCTCAGCAGCCTTACCTACAGCGTGAATAGAATCGTCTTGGCACTATGCCAACAGTGGTTCTTCGTACTGTGGTCGGACTGTACAAGCGAAGTGACAACTGACAGTGCTATTGAAAAAAAAAAGGAAAAGAACTTGCTGATCTAGTAGCCAATTTGGATTCAAATGTCAGCGTACAAGAGTATGTCAAGATCGAAGACGATTTATCCATTGGGGAAGAAAATCTGCGTGTTTCCAATTTCATTCATCGGGACACCACTGAAGCACTGGCCCTTTCTGAGGATGATGAAGATGAATCGCCAATGGAAGACTGCAAAATCAAAGATTATTCGGAAGCACTGAAATACAGCTAACAATTAAAACAGTTCTCTCTGAACAATGAAGATTAGGAGCGATTAGCAAAGCTAAATACTATGAAAATTCACCTTGAAAACAGGTTTGCTGTGAAAAAAGAGGAATCAAACTTTGTTAACAGATTTTTTTTTCAGTAGTAAGTAAAATAATTTAGCTCCTATACATTGTATTTTGGGATTATTTAATGCAAGATAAAAGGATTAGCTTACAGTCAAAAGGTAAAGTAGGAAATAGTTATTCTTTTCTTACCTAATTAATTTTTCCTTTTTAATTAAAATTGCAGGCTTAATTTTCAAACAAATGTCAAACAGAAATGCAAAATTTTTTTTTATAAAAAGCTTGTCCTCCCCAATAGCGGACACCTCCTAATAACGGACAAAACTTTTGGTCCCGTGACTGTCCACTTTTCAGAGGTACCACTGTAGTACTTAAATAGAAATATTTGAAAAATTCACTTGCCTTAACAGATTTGTTAAGCAGACGTTAAAACAAACACAAATTTTCTAGCAGAATACACCTTACACTTTGCACTAAGTAAAGGAATGAACTGAATTCCAATGCTAAGGGATCCTCGCAGGTAGTAGCCAATGACCCCCACCCCTTCCACAGCCTAATGTAACACTAGACCCTTAGTTTCTCGACATTTCTAAAGGGTGGACCAATAAAGGGACATGGTCCATTATAGGTTTATTTACCTTACAACGCCAAACACGAGACCAGAGCCGAAAAGCGAACCAACAGCTGAAATTGAGGATTTAAAACCAACACTTTTCGGTAGTAAAAAGGCGGGCAAAGGTGAAAATCTAGATATATATAAAACAGTTCCGTAACTGGCTGACTGACTGACAGATAACGCACAGACCAAACCGCTGGACCTAAAGGGCTGACATGTTGCATGGTGATTTTTCTAACAGTGTAGGAGTGCACTAAGAAAGAGTTTTGAAAAATTCTCTAGAAATCTGTTCTTTGAAAAATTGTAAAGTAGTAAAAAATAGGGTACATAAAAGGTGACTATGTATAAAGGTGGCGCTGAAAACGATAAACGATGATACACTATCTGGGATCGTTCAGTCACTCACAAGCCGAACGTCACTCCCCAGAATGCGAAGCGTCGATTGCAATGGTGCAAAGCTCACCGTCATTGGACTGTGGACATGTGGAAAAATGTGCTTTGGAGTGACGAATCTCGCTTTACAATCTGGAAGTACGATGGACGCGTCTGGGTTTGACGGATGCGCTTCGTACGTGACTGCATTGTGCCGAGTGTTAAGTTTGGTTGAGGCGGCATCGTGGTGTGGGGGTGTTTTTCATGGTTTGGCCTGGGTTCCTTAGTTCCCGTGGTTGGAAGCATGAACTCTGAGATGTATGTGGACATTCTGGTAGGGATGCGACATCGATAACAAAACATCGATGTTTTGAAACATCGATATTCAATATTAAAACATCGATGCTAATAAAACATCGCCCAAAAACCATCGATGTTTTAGAACATCCATTTTTTAAAACTGGTTTAGTAATCTCTAACATTAATATTACTTCTGCTAATCGTGGGGGGGGGGGATGATTTAATTTTACTCTCTGATTGGGCTGACACAAATGACAAAAACTTGGTTGCTTTTGACTTGGGCTACATTGATGACTCAAAATTCTCGTTGAAAATACCGCCATGTTTTGCCTTCAAATGTCCAGATACATTCGTGGTAATG
>OU015499.1:160356694-160374194 GCA_907164885.2 Dolomedes plantarius
AGGCTGTAATTGACAGCTTTTCTAATTGTTTTTAGCTCGTTTTAATTCCTTCAGCTGCACTGGCTATAAATTTAAAAGAAGTGTCTTTCTTTTACACACAAATAAAACATTAATTTCTTTTATTATGGCTGTGGCGTAATGGAAGTATGGGGTTATTTTTCCCAAGACCTCACAGGCTGCACGACGCACAGCTGTGTGTTTATCTTGGTAGTTTTTTTCAGTTCCCACCATTTTTAAACACGTGCAAGAATCTGTGGCCTGAAAGCTAATCCCGGGCATAGCGGTTTCCCTAACAACATGTGAGGATAACTGTTTGGAAAAACAGAGACGTTGGCCATCACCATCGTAAAGCTGTCTTCCTAGCGATACTGGAATGTAATCAAGTTTCGGCGTTAGGAAGAGCTGTCAGCCGATAATCTGCCAGCCCTCCCGGTTTGGTGAGAAAACGAATTCTAAGAAGACTGACCCCGAGTGCCAAGCCGAGAGGGAGAGACTCGGTTTTTTTTTTTCAAGAGACGCTGCATAGAATGCGCACTGAGTGGACGTGTTTTTTTAGGCTCCGTGTTTTGGGCCGAGCTGGTCCTGGTGCGTGCATTGTAAATCTGCACGTAGATTAATTGAATATGTTGCAATGGTTTAATGTTAATTTTTTTTTGTAAATAAATTTTGTTAAGTTTTAGTTTTAAAAATTGGCCTTCGAATTTTTATTTAGGACTCTGTCTTTCTTAGTCATGGATCCAATAGTTTTAATAATTTTTTAAAAATGCCTCAGAGACTAGCCTTAACCACCTATCGTGACGTCACATGGCGCTTAGCAAAATAAATGACCGACAAATGATTTGACTTGCAAACTGATGGTGTATATACGCTATCTTAATGCTCCGATGCTTCTGTAAGCTGTAGAAAGCGATGAGTCGACCTTTTCATCCGTAGCCCTTTTTGTGTGAAGTGGACATGCCTTCCGTTTGTTCGCTTGGTCGTATTAGCGGTCTGCATCTCCGTTTCAAACTATCATCCACATGTATATATTGTTTTGCATCATCTAACACTAACGCAGAGCAAGTAGAATAAGTTCTGCTTTTCGATAATGACTGAGATATGCACACGAATCTCTCACCGGACATTGTCCTGTTTTTCTCTTTGCTAGTCGCCAGGGAAAGTTCCGGGCCGTTTTTTTTATAATTTCCTCTATTTTTCCACCTTTCTAATTTATTATGCTAATGTTTCAACCTCATTTATCAACTTTTTAAATTTTTCTACTGTATTTTTAATTATATTTCCCCACCTCGCGTCTTATTTGATTATATCACACTGTTTTCCCCTCTTTCTAAATGTTTTTGTCTCAACAGAGATTTTGTCTTCCGTCTTCTTTTTGACGTCTTTAGGAATTTTGTTTTGTTAACACCTATGCTTCATTGCCGGGAGTTCATTATAGGAGTTTCCAGTATTATTTCTTGTTATAATGAAGAGTTGAATGTTGATTTGGATTTGTGATCTGTCTTAAATGCTAATCGTATTCATTGCTCTCCAGTATGAAAAAGAGCTACATCTGTTAGTCATTCTTTAATGTATTCATTCTTGTGAAATAGTATTCAGTGCTCTCCAGTATGTCTAATAGATACATTTGTTAATCATTCCTTAATGTATTCATTCTTGTGAAATCGTATTCATTGCTCTCTAGTATGACGGAGAGTTACACCTGTAAGTCATTCATTAGTGCATTCATTCTCGTGAAATCATATTCATTGCTGTCCATGGAGAAGAGTTACACCTGTTAGTCCTTTATTAATGTATGAAATCTTGTGAAATCCTATTCATTGCTCTCCAGTATGACGGATAGTTACAACTCTAAGTCATTCATTAGTGTATTCATTACTCTCCATTATGAATGAGAGATACACCTGTCAATCATTCATTAATGCATTCATTCATATGAAATAGTATCCAGTGCTCTCCAGTACGTCTAAGAGATACACCTGTTAATCATTAATTAATGTATCCATTCTCATGAAATAGTATTCGGTGCTCTCCAGTATGACGGATAGATACATTTGTTAATCACTCCTTAATGTATTCATTCTTTTGAAATCGTATTCATTGCTCTCTATGTAGAAGAGTTACACCTGCTAATCATTAATTAATGTATCCATTCTCATGAAATAGTTTTCGGTGCTCTCCAGTATGACGGATAGATACATTTGTTAATCATTCCTGAATGTATTCATCCTTTTGAAATCGTATTCATTGCTCTCTATGTAGAAGAGTTACACCTGTTAATCATTAATTAACGTATTAAATCTTGGGAAATCGTATTCATTGCTCTCCAGTATGACGGAGAGTTACACCTCTAAGTCATTCATTGGTGTATTTATTCTCGTGAAAAAGCATTCATTGCTTTCCAGTATGACTAAGAGATACGCCTGTTAATCATTCATTAATGTATTCATTCTCATGAAATAGTATTTATTGCTCTCTAGTATGACTAAGAGATACACCTGTTAATCATTCATTAATGCATTGATTCTCATGAAATAATATTCAGTGCTCTCCAATATGATTAAGAGATACATGTGTTAGTAGTTCATTAATGCATTCATTATTGTGAACTGTTAGAAGGGAATCGACAAAAGATGCTCTAACGAAAACATTTAGGAAACATAAATATAAACATTCTAGTGATTTGCATGAAGTTCCATATTAATTAAACTTATATTCACAGTGAGAATCATTTGCTCATAAAGCAAACAGTTATCGAAATTCAGTTCAGAATAAGAATCTCCAAAACAAGCAAACAAAAACAAAAAAAGATAAGAAAAGTAAAATCCTTAAATCTAGAAATTTATGTGTTGTGAATTCCGATCTGACAATGTAAATGTTTCTACGATGTTATCAAAAGCGCCACCACTTATTCTCGCGAAATGCGTTTAGGAAGTAAAGCGGCGAAAAAAATGCTTCAACTTGGGTATAAACATTCCTTCCGATCTGTCTGAAGCATCAATGTCAAATGACGCCTGATAAAAGGGCAAACAATTTCCTTTCATCCCTCAAAACTAGTTGTCGTTCGTGGATTAACAAAAAAAAAATTCCCAAACAAAAGAATTATTCGGCCGCTAATCAGAGTGGAACGTTCTCTGTAGTGATGTGAAGCAGATCAAGTTTAGAGATTATGAGACATGACAGTCTTAACTTTTCGATATCTGAAAAAGCTCTTGATTTGTCGAATTTCGAGTCGTGGGAAAGCGATGTCGTTCGTAAACTATCTTTATGGCGTTTTCCTACGCAGCAGTCGGAATAGGTTGAATTTATTTTGCGAGGTAATTGTCGTAAATACTATTAGAAAAAAAAATTAATGTCTATTCAGCGTATTGACCACGCATGATGTGGAAAGAAATGTATTGAATCTGGATTACTGCATCTACTCAGTTCCGAACTGAATCAAGTTTTAAGTTTCTTCCTGTTAAACTCTTTGTGTTTCCGTATATATTTTCAAGACTACATAATTAAGCTGCTTCTGTTGATATCGGACATTATCTATGTGTAAACTAGCTGAAAACCAGCGCTTCGCTACGGAGTACATTCAAATTAAATACAACGGTCAACGTATGCAATTGATGCCAAAAAATATAAATATATATATTTATAATAAATGAGACGATCAATATATACAATTGATGTAAAAAAATATTTATATATATATATTTATAAAAAAATCATAAGGAATATTTATTTTTTTTGGATAATATCCAATCGTCTGCTGCATTAGAAAGAGAAAAAAATATTTTTTTTGTCTATTTAGTTGTTACGCACGTGACGATAAATTTATTGAAAGTACCAGAAAAAGAAATCACGTGATCGGCATTTAATAAATTAAATTCTAAAAATTAATCTTTAAAGATTCCCTAAAAATCAGGAAATGGAGGTAAAAATTCGAAAAAGATTTCATTTTGAAGGAATTTTTAGGATCTTTCTCGCGATATAAATTTTATAACCCTCAATGTATTATTTTAAATGCAAACGTAAAAAAAGTTTAAAAAACAGCTTAAAAATTTAATTTTAAAAAACTCTAAGAAGAATTTTTGAAAAATCTTTCTGAGTGCACCCCTACACTATAAGAAGAATCGCCATGCAAAATGTCAGCCCTTTAGGTCCAGCGGTTTGGTCTGTGCTTTGTATGTCAGTCAGTCAGTCAGTCAGTGAATGAATGAGTCAGTTACGGAACTGTTTAAATATTATAAACTGAATAAATATTTTCTACAGCACATAGGAAACTTGCCATTCGGCATCATTATTTTTAAAAGAAAAGGCTGTGTTTATGTTATCAATTTTTTGCCTTTTAGTGGCACCAGTGTAGATTTTCCCTCCCTTAACCCTTTTAGGGGCAACAACCTACCCCGTTTAGCACGGTGCAGATTTTTTATCCAATTTTTTTTAACCTAAAGAATCTTGAAATATTTTCCAGTTAAAGTTTGCAAAATGTTTTTACTTCTTTAATCTGATAACAGATGGCGTACTAACCATTTTTCTGCTCATTTAACTGACATACATTGAATTCCAGTGAAAATAGGACTAGATTTAGGCGTTTGCAGTGTGTAAACGGCGCCCCTCAAAAGGTTAAAAGGAATGGACACTTCGAACATTTTTCTGGGGGGTCAGGTGGGCGTGTCAGGAGAATGGCTGGTTTGGGGTGGCTACATGAAGATTAATGGGAGGGGGAACCTACAGCTTAACGTCGATTCCGAACGGATATAAGCCTCCATACCGACAATGGGATTCGAACCAACGAGCTCTGAACCGAATACCACCGCCCTAGGCACTTCAGCCATCTCCCGGCCTTGGAGGAAAGGAATGCCCCGTTGGAGCGATCAGTCTAGCACGTCATAACTTCCCAGACTGGTACATCTCCAAGCAAAGGAAACCATATAAATTAATATAAAGTGGAGAAAAGAGCGGGACCGTTGTTAAATTAAAGGAACAAAAGCGATATAACAGAAGCAAATGACATGTAATAGTAGCATATAATATATATATATATATATATATATATATATATATATATACTAGCTGAAAACCCGCGCTTCGCTACGGAGTACATTCAAATTAAATACAACGGTCAACGTATGAAATTTATGCCAAAAAATAAATGTATATATTTATAATAAATGCGATGATCAATGTTTACAATTGATGTAAAACATATATATATCTCTCTCTATATATATTTATAAAAAAATCGTAAGGGATATGCATTTTTTTTTTTTGGATAATATCCAATCGTCTGCTGCATTAGAAAGAGAAAAAAATATTTTTTTTGTCTATTTAGTTGTTACGCACGTGACGATAAATTTATTGAAAGTACCAGAAAAAGAAATCACGTGATCGGCATTTAATAAATTAAATTCTAAAAATTAATCTTTAAAGATTCCCTAAAAATCAGGAAATGGAGGTAAAAATTCGAAAAAGATTTCATTTTGAAGGAATTTTTAGGATCTTTCTCGCGATATAAATTTTATAACCCTCAATGTATTATTTTAAATGCAAACGTAAAAAAAGTTTAAAAAACAGCTTAAAAATTTAATTTTAAAAAACTCTAAGAAGAATTTTTGAAAAATCTTTCTGAGTGCACCCCTACACTATAAGAAGAATCGCCATGCAAAATGTCAGCCCTTTAGGTCCAGCGGTTTGGTCTGTGCTTTGTATGTCAGTCAGTCAGTCAGTCAGTGAATGAATGAGTCAGTTACGGAACTGTTTAAATATTATAAACTGAATAAATATTTTCTACAGCACATAGGAAACTTGCCATTCGGCATCATTATTTTTAAAAGAAAAGGCTGTGTTTATGTTATCAATTTTTTGCCTTTTAGTGGCACCAGTGTAGATTTTCCCTCCCTTAACCCTTTTAGGGGCAACAACCTACCCCGTTTAGCACGGTGCAGATTTTTTATCCAATTTTTTTTAACCTAAAGAATCTTGAAATATTTTCCAGTTAAAGTTTGCAAAATGTTTTTACTTCTTTAATCTGATAACAGATGGCGTACTAACCATTTTTCTGCTCATTTAACTGACATACATTGAATTCCAGTGAAAATAGGACTAGATTTAGGCGTTTGCAGTGTGTAAACGGCGCCCCTCAAAAGGTTAAAAGGAATGGACACTTCGAACATTTTTCTGGGGGGTCAGGTGGGCGTGTCAGGAGAATGGCTGGTTTGGGGTGGCTACATGAAGATTAATGGGAGGGGGAACCTACAGCTTAACGTCGATTCCGAACGGATATAAGCCTCCATACCGACAATGGGATTCGAACCAACGAGCTCTGAACCGAATACCACCGCCCTAGGCACTTCAGCCATCTCCCGGCCTTGGAGGAAAGGAATGCCCCGTTGGAGCGATCAGTCTAGCACGTCATAACTTCCCAGACTGGTACATCTTCAAGCAAAGGAAACCATATAAATTAATATAAAGTGGAGAAAAGAGCGGGACCGTTGTTAAATTAAAGGAACAAAAGCGATATAACAGAAGCAAATGACATGTAATAGTAGCATATAATATATATATATATATATATATATATATATATATATATATATATACTAGCTGAAAACCCGCGCTTCGCTACGGAGTACATTCAAATTAAATACAACGGTCAACGTATGAAATTTATGCCAAAAAATAAATGTATATATTTATAATAAATGCGATGATCAATGTTTACAATTGATGTAAAACATATATATATCTCTCTCTATATATATTTATAAAAAAATCGTAAGGGATATGCATTTTTTTTTTTGGATAATATCCAATCGTCTGCTGCATTAGAAAGAGAAAAAAATATTTTTTTTGTCTATTTAGTTGTTACGCACGTGACGATAAATTTATTGAAAGTACCAGAAAAAGAAATCACGTGATCGGCATTTAATAAATTAAATTCTAAAAATTAATCTTTAAAGATTCCCTAAAAATCAGGAAATGGAGGTAAAAATTCGAAAAAGATTTCATTTTGAAGGAATTTTTAGGATCTTTCTCGCGATATAAATTTTATAACCCTCAATGTATTATTTTAAATGCAAACGTAAAAAAAGTTTAAAAAACAGCTTAAAAATTTAATTTTAAAAAACTCTAAGAAGAATTTTTGAAAAATCTTTCTTAGTGCACCCCTACACTATTAGCAGAATCGCCATGCAAAATGTCAGCCCTTTAGGTCCAGCGGTTTGGTCTGTGCGTTGTATGTCAGTCAGTCAGTGAATGAATGAATGAGTCAGTTACGGAACTGTTTTATATATATAGACTAGCTGAAAACCCGCACTTCGCTACGGAGTGCATTCAAAGTAAAAACATCGGTGAATGTATGCAATTAATGCCAATATATATATAATAAATACGACGATCAATGTATATAATTGATGTAAAATATATATATATTTATAAAAAATCGTAAGGGATATTTTTATAGACAAAATAATGTAGAAGAAGATATTCAAATTAAATCTAATATAAAGAATACTAAAGAATATAGTACAGTTAATATAGTACAGTTTCTAGAACATTTCTTTTACTGTATTTTAATATTTTTTTGGATAATGTCCAATCGTCTGCCGCATTAGCAAGAAAAAAAAATTATTTTTTGTCTATTTAGTTTTTATGCACGTGACGATAAATTTATTTAAAGTACCAGAAAAAGAAGTCACGTGATCAGCATTTAATAAATTAAATTATAAAAATTAATCTTTAAAAATTCACCAAAAATCAGGAAATGAAGGTAAAGATTCGAAAAAGATTTCATTTTAAAGGAATTTTTATGATCTTTCTCGTGATATAAATTTTATAACCCTCAAATTATTATTTTAAATGCAAACTTAAAAAAAGTAAAAAAACAGCTTAAAAATTTAATTTAAAAAAATCTAAGAAGAATTTTTCAAAAATCTCTCTTAGTGCACCCCTACACTATAAGAAGAATCGCCATGCAAAATTTCAGCCCTTTAGGTCCAGCGGTTTGGTCTGTGCGTTGTATGTCAGTCAGTCAGTGAATGAATGAATGAATGAATGAATGGAGTCAGTTACTGAACTGTTTTATATATATAGATGACAGAGTTCGTTAGGTGGTTCGTTCGTGGGTTATTAATTAATGAAAAGCAATCGGGCACTGCAATGAATATACACGACATAGTTCCCTTAACTGGTTTTTATTCCATTAAGTTTTTTCCGGAGCTCCGACAAAGTTCATCAAAACACCTCACTAGAAATCTCTCATGAAGACGTACATGTTACCTCTCTCAAACTTAAGTGCCGACTGCCTAGTTTCTTTTGTCATTCTCCCGCTCAAACTTTTTGCTTAGTCAGAACGAATGTTCTGTAACTTTCTTCGTTATGTAATCTCCTTACGTAACTTGCTCGTGCCGAAAAATATCTCTTTTCTGAACAGCACCCGTCTAGTGGCGCCCCCTATTGCTATTTTTTGCTATTAACAACCCTTCTTCTTTTATGGCGAACTTTCGTGAGTTAATAATTTTTGATTATAAATTCCCCTATTTCCCTAACAAAAGCCCCCCTATATTTTAGTTTTTCCTTACACACACACACACACATATATATATATATATATATATATATATATATATATATATATATACAGTGCCGTAACTAGGCAGGTGCAACAGGGGCACCCGCCCAAGGCCCACTTGGAAGGGGGTCCCAAAATGCTGTATTTGTTTTATAATTTTCCCAAACCTAATTACTTCAGGGGCCCAGAGACAAGATACGCTAGAAGAGGCTAGCAGAAATTTATTTGTATATATATGTACATTTATAAGAAAATCGTAAAGGATAATTTTATAGACAAAATAATGTAGAAGAAAATATTCAAATTAAATCTAATATAAAGAATACTAAAGAATATAGTACAGTTAATATAGTACAGTTTGAGGAACATTTCTCTTACTGTATTTTAATATTTTTTTGGATAATGTCCAATCGTCTGCCGCAAAAAAAATATTTTTTGTTTACTTAGTTGCTATGCACGTGACGATAAATTTATTGAAAGTACCAGAAAAAGAAATCACGTGATCGGCATTTAATAGATTAAATTCTAAAAATGAATCTTTAAAAATTCACTAAAATTCAGAAAATCGAGGTAAAGATTCGAAAAAGATTTCATTTTAAAGGAATTTTTAAGATCTTTCTCGCGATATAAATTTATAACCCTCAAATTATTATTTTGAATGCAAACTTAAAAAAAGTCACTAAAACAGCTTAAAAATTTAATTAAAAAAATCTAAGATGAATTTTTCAAAAATCTTTCTTAGTGCACCCCTACACTATAAGAAGAATCGCCATGCAACATTTCAGCCCTTTAGGTCCAGCGGTTTGGTCTGTGCGTCGTATGTCCGTCAGTGAGTCAGTTACAGAACTGTTTTATATATATATATATATATATATATATATATATATATATATATATATATATATATATATATATATATATATATATTGTAAATAGCCTGTATATAGTCGAGAAATACAATTAAAGCATAAGATACAAAAAGGCTGCCAGTGTTTTATTTAAGGCAAAGTCCACACAGTCTTCATCGTCAGCGCTTTTAAGATACGCATGGCAATAAAACTGTAAAGCACGATATTTGGGGGATTCTAGAAACTGTTCAAAACTTTTTAGAGAAAAGCTAAATATAATTTACGGCGACAATTCTTTAACCGCTGCGAAGAAATATTAAAGCAGTAATCACGCGAACTTTATATAACACAGAAATGAAACTAAACAATCAGTAAGGAAATATATATATATATATATATATATATATATATATATAACATTGCAGAAGGGAAAAAGTGGTAGGTGTTCAAATGTATTAATTATTTTCAGAAATTACCTCCCCGATAGTTTAAGGGGACAGTGGACTTTCAAAATTGCGAAATTTGTCAAAAAATTCAATTTTTTTATTTTATTGATTTGTGAAACTACGGACGAGTAGGAATGTGTCGCAAAAATAATTTTTTATTTCTGCGATTACTTTCCTAGTTTTAGGCATTTGCATTTAATTTAGATATTATGTGGTCACTAATAGCGATAACTTTAAACGTGTTTTTCTCAAAATAAAAATTTTCTTGTCATACGAATATTCAAACTGCTCCGGGCGCATTCCTAATGATCGTATTGCTTTGAAGTTTAAGTTTTATATACTCAACTGTATATCGAATAAATCTTATTGAAAGAAATTATGCTTCGTAGCTCGGAATTTCTAAATTTCGTACTCGAAAAGATGATTTATAGGTATTTTGCGTCATAAAAAGGGTGTTTTCACTGTTATTATTTTTTCTCTTTATACTTTTAATGAATGCTTAAAATAAGAAATAAGTTTCATTGTTAGTTCTATAAGGAATCCCGTAAATAAAAATGACCCTATTATATGCAAAAGAAATGCGCGTGGAACATTTTTAATGAGGGCAATTTTTGATATAATTAATAATTCATAATTCATAAATTATTAATATTTCATCATTAAATTTTAACAACCCCTGTTACATATCTATGGTACTATTTTGACATTTTACGCTGTTCCCCCCAAAAGCACGATGCCCTTAGCTTCATTACTGCTGTCTGACAGTAGAATAATACATACAATCTATATAAAACAGTTCCGTAACTGACTGACTGACTGACATACAACGCACAGACCAAACCGCTAGACCTAAAGGACTGAAATTTTGCATGGCGATTCTTCTTATAGTGTAGGGATGCACTAAGAGAGATTTTTCAAAAATTCTTAGATTTTTTAAAATTAAATTTTTAAGCTGTTTTTAAACTTTTTTTACGTTTGCATTTAAATTAATACTTTGAGGGTTATAAATTTTATATCACGAGAAAGATCGTAAAAATTCCTTTAAAATGAAATCTTTTTCCAACCTTTATCTCTATTTTCTGATTTTGGGTGAATTTTTAAAGATTCATTTTTAGAATTTAATTTATTAAATGCCGATCAATTGATTTCTTTTTCTGCTACTTTAAATAAATTTATCGTCACGTGCGTAACAACTAAATAGACAAAAAAAATATTTTTTTCTCTTTCTAATGCGGCAGACGATTAGATATTATCTAAAAAAAATAAATATCCCTTACGATATTTTTATAAAATATATTTTTTACATTAATTGTATACATTGATCGTCGCATTTATTATAAATATATATATATATATATATATTTTTTGGCATTAATTGCATACATTGGCCGTCGTATTTAATTTGAATGTACTCCGTAGCGAAGCTCGGGTTTTCAGCTAGTATATTATATGAAAAATACCGGTGGCCAGACTTGTTTTTTAAGGAATAGGAAGCACAATCATAAACACCACTGATACTGATAGGTGTTTCCATTATTTTGATAACCACCTGTGTGTATGTGTGTGTATATATATATATATATATATATATATATATATATATATATATATATATATACACTTGTGTGTGTTCGAGATTATATATATATGTATACAGGGCCGGATTTAGATGAAAAGAGGCCCTAGGCTATTCCACTTATGAGGCCCTTTCACCTCTCATTTTTAAATTTGTAAATTATATGAGAGATAATAAAATACATCATTATATATATAATAGCCGTTGTCTGTATAACACCTCCGGGCTGTACTCATCTTTCAATTGAAGCCCTCAGTAAACAAATGGCCGGTTAGGCTTAATTTCAATTTCAGAAGTGGATCAGAATTTTTTTCTTACCTAAAAACTAATATCTTCTCCATCAAATCACGTTTGTTCGGCCTATTTTTCTATAAAACATTCAGAACTAAAAAAAAGTGGATGCTTTTAGCTGTATATTTAACAGTTTCTAAAAATCTGTTTACTTTTGCGATGAATTCTAAAAGTAAACAAACTTGAATGGGAATGAATCAAGTAGCTCAAGTATTCATATCGCGTAGTGATCTGTAAAAAACTGGATGGCAGTCTACTACTCCAATCGCATGAAAAACTAACTAAATAAAAAATAATGAAAGGGTTTGCTTTTACAAGGTGTTGATTAAATGCAATATTGTTAGATAATTCGGGATATTTTTTAACTTTCATATACTTTTTCCGTAATGACTTCATTATTAGTATTATGACGTCAAAATGACGGGTTACCTTCAAGTTACTGTGATATATATCAATATATTAAATGAAACATGTTGTTATTGGTACTAACCTATATATATTCAATACATTGAAGATTAAACCAAATTCAATTCAGATAAATTTATTTCATAATAATTCGCATTTAAAGTTTAAGTATGAATTATTATGAATTTTCAGTCTTAAACTAAACCAAAAATGGAACTTTATTCAAACAAAATCCAGATCACAAGAAAGAAAATATCAAATTGTATATCATATTAAATTTTATGTTAATAGTTATATTATTTAAGAACTGATTGAATCCAAGTATACATTTAAGACGAAATAGTAGATTAGAAGAATTTCTTACTAAACTTTTTCCCACAGAATTCTTCTATAAGTTCATCAAAATCTATCTCCGAACGCGTTGATCTTAACCAATACATTTTTATGTTTGTTTATTAGTCATATGCGTAGAATTTCTCCTTATTTTCGGTCCAGTGTTTTAGTGTTCACTGTTTCTAGAATAGTGTAATTTTAATTTTGTTAACAATTTGAATGTAGGCCCCTCTTGATCTAGGCTGAAGCCTAGTTAGCCTATAGGAAAATCCGGCCCTGTATGTATAATATCGAAGGACTGTTAACAAACACTTCAGCATTTCACAAATAAGTGGTTTCGAATCGCCCATCGAAAACAGGCACACCTCATCTGGATTGGAGAAGAGCGATATTCGACAAGTTAGAAACCAGTTGCCATTCTAATTTTTTCTTATATAGGATTTTAATAAGCCGCGTGTTCCCGTCATGCTTCTTTCGCGAGATTATCACGAGATTACGCGACTAACAGGAATTTGGTTTTTATTCTTGCGGTTCGTTTTTGACGCGAATTACTAAAGCGAATAATACACGGATGATCTGAACCAAAAAAAAAAGAAATGAGTTAACAGGATTATAATACAAAGTGCTTTAAAAAAAAAACTCATTGTAAGAAGTTTTAAAGCTCCCCTTTCACTGGCCAGCGGAGAAAAATAATAATTATCCGCGGCGATCAATAATTATTATCCGCACTTACAAGACTGATCGGCCGGGACCGCTTCCGATTGTCTCGGAGGTTAATGCATGTTAAGAGGTTTTTACATTGTTCGGATGCTTGTGACAAACACTTTGCATGACAATCTCAGTCGATGGAGAGACGATCGACATTTACATCATAATGGAACCATTATCTATCTTTTCCCTGCGGTCATGTTCTGAGCTTTTGTGCGAAGAACCAGAAGCGGAAAGGGGTAGGCGTCTGTTCCAAATTTTTAGAGGAAATGTCTGTAAATTACTAGCTGAATACCCGCCACGGCGTACATTCAAATCAAATACAACGGTCAATGTACGCGGTTTAGAATAGTATTTATGTTTTCATTTGGTTAAGATGTAATGGGGGGTGGCGCTGTAGTAATGTTACAATGACGTAACATTCTAGGATAGAATTGGCTGCTGTTTCGCCATAACTGTCGGAATTGGTGTGTGTATGCATCTTTTACTTTGCATTAGGATTATTTGTGTGCTTGCATGTACGGTGCGTTGAGCCCATACTGTAAGTTGTGTTTGTCTTTTCTTTTTGACTTATTGCTTCCTTGGGGGAGTCGGGGCCTCGGGATGTCTTTTGGGCTTACCTGCATCCTATTCAGAAAGTTCCCCTTGAGGTAACTGATTTGGTTAGGCTCCCTGATGACGAGACCTGTCGGTTACCTCTATGTTGTTTTATGGTTCAGGTCCGGCACTTATACAGAATCTTGCCGTTGGTGCGTGGATGCCCAGAGTGTTTGATTTCTGTTTGTTTTTTGTCTATATTCGTATTATTTTTTTCTATCTCTGTTGGATTATTTATTTACAATGTACGCAGTTAATTTGTATGTTTAATATCCATAAAACATACTCATTTGAATTAAAAAATTTCCATCTCAATCAGTCTAGTGGTTAAATTTTATCTTTTACGGTCTTTTAATATTTTATTTTTTGTCAATTTATTTCGTTGTTATGCGCGTGACGCAAAATGAATTTCAAGTGTCACAAAAAAGAAAAGAAACCACGTGATCGGCATTTCATAAATGGAATTCTAAAAATGGATCTTTAAAAATTCTACCAAAATCAGAAAATGGAGGTAAGGATTCGAAAAAGATTTCATTTTGAAGGCATGTTTAGGATCTTTCTCGCGATATAAATTTTATAATTCCCAGATTGTTATTTTAAATGCAAATTTTAAAAAATGTTACAAATACAGCTTAAATATTCAATTTAAAAAAATCTGAGAAGAATTTTTCAAAAACCTTTCTGAGTGCACCCCTACAGTATGAGAAGAATCGCCATGCAAAATGTCAGCCCTTTAGGTCCTGCAGTTTGGTCTGTGCGTTATATGTCAGTCAGTCAGTCAGTCATGGAACTGTTTTATATATATAGACTAGCTGAATACCCATGCTTCGCTACGGAGTACATTCAAATTAAATATAACGGTCATTGTATGCAATTAATACCCATATATATATATACTAGCATTATTGCCCGGCGTTGCCCGGGTAGATATATAGATATAAATTTTTTCATGCATTCCATCAAAAAAATACTGGGCTGCACCCCCGCTCTTCATGTTCATCTGGCCAGTTGTGTTTATTTGGGGAGCCAGGGCCAAAGGTCATTCCCAACCCTCTTCCTCCCGCGCATTGGAATTTGACCCCCCCGTCACCCCCCCCCCCCAAAAAAAAAAAAATCTCTCTTAACGCAGCTGGTTGTGGTGAAGGGGCTACACAGGTGGTCGCGCACCTCTTAGAGGCACAAAAATCATTAAAAAATTAATTAAAAAAAACTAATTGAGCTCCAAATTTCGTTTTTGCTGCGTTAAGTTTCTCGGGTCCTAAACATTAACTGTGCCGAATTTGGTCCCGGTGGGTGAAACAGTCTATCATTCTATAGCGGACAAACAAATAGACGAGCTCTTTTATATATATATAGATATATATTTATAAAAAAAATCGTAAGGGATATTTTTATAGACAAAATAATGTAAAAGAAAATATTCAAATTAAATCTAATAGAACATACTAACGAATATAGTACAGTTTGAGGAACATATCTTTTACTGTATTTTAATATTTTTTTGGATAATGTCGAATCGTGTGCCGCATTTGAAAGAAAATTATTTGTCAATTTAATCAGTTGTTATGCACGTGATGCAAAAATAGTCTAAGGTACCACAAAAAGAAAAGAAACCACGCGATCTGCATTTAATAAATGAAATTCTAAAAATGAATGTTTCAAAATTCACCCAAAATCAGAAAATGGAGGTAAGGATTCGAAAAAGATTTCATTTTGAAGGCATGTTTAGGATCTTTCTCGCGATATAAATTTTATAACCCCCAGATTATTATTTAAAATGCAAACTTTAAAGAATGGTACAAAAACAGCTTAAAAATTTAATTTAAAAAATCTGAGAAGAATTTTTCCAAAATCTTTCTGAGTGCACCCCTACACTATAAGAAGAGTCGCCCTGCGACATGTCAGCCCTTTAGATCCGGCGGCGGTTTGGTCTGTGCGTTATATGTCAGTCAGTCGGTCACGGAACTGTTTTTTATATATAGATTATACTTCTTGATGCTTGTATAGATATCCACTTTTGGGGAGAATAAATAAGACTTCCATCAGTTTAATTTAGAGCTTAAGGTGACACAGTTTGAAACGCAGATGGCAAGCAAATGGGGGGGGGGGCATGTCCACTTCACACGGAAAGGGCTACACATGTAAAGGTCGACTTGACTCACCCCTTTCTACAGCTTACTTTTTACTTTCAGTTAGACGTTTTTATCCTTTCAAACTGAAGAAAATTTTAACTTTCCTTGCTAAATAAGCGGCAGTTGATTTGGACGCGTGACCAGAGGCTTTCGTCTATATGAAGCCCTACTTTATCAATGTCCTTTTCCATATAAGGCTGGAATTACTTCTTCAAATATGGGTTCTAAAATATTCTGCCGATAGTAGAGGAAATTAATTTTCGCTTTACTGGAGACTTTCTTGATTTTTAATTTGCCGTCGTAACAATATCCTGCAGCTATCGTGAATCCCTCTAGGAACATTTTTGTACACTGACGAAGCCATTTCGTACGGTCATTCCCGTAAGTTGTGCAATAGAAAATTGATCTTTTTTTTTAAAATTACAGTCGCTTAAATACACCCATGCCTCATCGAATGTTACCAGAAATTTTCATTTTTCAGCAGCTAGGTGTTTTTCATATAATTTTCTACAATTTGTTTTTCTTTCGGCAATATGCTTTGGCAAAAGCAGACGAACTTTAGGTTTAAACATCTTTTTCAACTTCGAATCTTTATGAATGACTAGCTGAAAACCCGCGCTTCGCTACGGAGTACATTCAAATTAAATACAACGGTCAACGTATGCAATTAACGCCAAAAAAAATAAATATATATATTTATAATAAATGCGACGATCAATGTATACAATTGATGTAAAATATATATCTATCTATATATATATATTTATAAAAGAATCGTAAGGGATATGCATTTTTTTTTATAATATCCAATCGTCTGCCGCATTAGAAAGAGAAAAATATACTTTTTTTGTCTATTTAGTTGTTACGCACGTGACGATACATTTATTGAAAGTACCAGAAAAAGAAATCATTTGATCGGCATTTAATAAACTAAATTCTAAAAATTAATCTTTAAAAATTCACCAAAAATCAGGAAATGGAGGTAAAAATTGGAAAAAAATTTCATTTTGAAGGAATTTTTAGGATCTTTCTCGTGATATAAATTTTATAACCCTCAATGTATTATTTTAAATGCAAACGTAAAAAAAGTTTAAAAAACAGCTTAAAAATTTAATTTAAAAAATCTAAGAATTTTTGCAAAATCTTTCTTAGTGCACCCCTACACTATTAGAAGAATCGCCATGCAAAATTTCAGCCCTTTAGGTCCAGCGGTTTGGTCTGTGCGTTGTATGTCAGTCAGTCAGTCAGTGAATGAATGAGTCAGTTACGGAATTGTTTTATATATATAGATTTCACTTACAGTGCCAGAACACATTCCCAGTTTCGATGCAATGGATCTTTGAGTCGGCGGATTTTCTTTTAGGATCAGAGATTTCACTTTCTCGATATTTACCTGCGTTCAAACAGTCTTAGGATGCGGTTTCGCGGTCATGTTTTCATTTTTACTTTCAGTTAGACTATTTTTTTCCCTTTCAAATTTAATATATTATAAATAGTTATTTTTTTTTTTTTTGTAATGCCACAACTGCGATTTTTACATCGCTTTATAATTTGTCGACAGGGCCGGATTTTCCTATAGGCTAACTAGGCTTCAGCCTACGGCCTCA
>OU015499.1:160379194-160389285 GCA_907164885.2 Dolomedes plantarius
ATTAAAAACATTTTTTTTTAAAATTCCGTATAAACAAGTTAATTTTTATTAAAAATATAAATGTATGTATAACACAAAACGAAATGAAACAAAAATATTATTTTCATTGAATGCGACATTAATTTAATAAATGTCTTCCTCGTCACTGCTCAGTAGAATGAAACCAGAACATGTTTTCGGTTGAACGATGTCACCTTCATTTTCAGAACCTTTTTCTTCATTTAGATTTTTTGCACCTTCTATCCTCTTTAAAAAATCTGTAATTTTGGTTTGTTTGCTGGTTCTTACGAGGTCATTGTAGATTTCACGGTATGGAGATAGACAATTTTGCAGCTCCCTTTTGAATGTTCGGCTTCTTTCGGCGGAAGGGTCTGCATTCCAGAAAAATGATTCGAGATTTTCGGCTAAGCTTAGGCCTTCTTGTAATTTTATAGAGTTATAAATGAATAAATTATAATTTGTCTACACATTTTCATGTAAAGCCACTATAGTTCATTATTCCTTCTCGTCATTATTTTAAGGTAATTTAGTTTTTAAATGTGTTAAACAAAAATCATGATATCTAGTGCTGTAGAAGTACAATGTTGTACAAAGGATTTCGCAATTTTTTAATCGTGTTAGAGGGAAACCGTGTTGTAAGAAGCCGTGCTATAGGAGGGCTACCTACCTACCTATATATATATATATATATATATATATATATATATATATATAACAGTTCCGTAA
Source organism: Dolomedes plantarius (assembly GCA_907164885.2). Lineage (NCBI taxonomy): Eukaryota > Metazoa > Arthropoda > Arachnida > Araneae > Dolomedidae > Dolomedes > Dolomedes plantarius. The sequence goes on from OU015499.1 coordinate 160,379,921, forward strand.
CTGACTCACTGACATACAACGCACAGACCAAACCGCTGGACCTAAAGGGCTGAAATTTTGCATGGCCATTCTTCTTATAGTGTAGGGGTGCACTAAGAAAGATTTTTGAGCAATTCTTCTCAGATGTTTTTAAATTAAATTTTTAAGCTGTTTTTGTAACTTTTTTTAAGTTTGCATTTAAAATAATAATTTGAGGATTATAAAATTTATATCGCGAGAAAGATCATAAACATTCCTTTAAAATGAAATCTTTTTTGAATCTTCACCTCCCTTTTCTGATTTTTGGTGAATTTTCAAAGATTAATTTTTAGAATTTAATTTACTAAATGGTGATCACGTGATTTCTTTTTCTGGTACTTAAAATAAATTTATCGTCACGTGCATAACAACTAAATAGACAAAAAAATATTTTTTTTCTTTCTAATGCAGCAGACGATTGGATATTATCCAAAAAAAATAAATATCCCTTACGATTTATTTTATAAATACATACATTTATATATATATATATATATATATATATATATTTACATCAATTGTATACATTGATCGTCATATTTATTATAAATATATACAGTAACCACCGCTTATAGTGATCAGTGGTTATAAGAATCAACCGTTTATAAGAATCAATATCGCAAAAACAAAAACAAATGTATTATTTCCATGTTAAAATTTCCGCTTTAAAGAATCAATCCACCGGTTATAAGAATCAGTTTGCAATCTTCGCCTTTCTTTCATTTTTCCAAAAAATGCCGCTTGAACTCTCAAAAGGTACGAAATTCTCGTACGAAAACAGTCGTAAAATACATTCCTTTAGACATAACATAAGAGTTTCTCCTTATACGTTTTTTCTAAACACTGTCTTATTAGCTTTACCCAGGGGCATCTAACCCGCCCGGGTCCGAATTCACTTTTCTCCAGACAGGCACTCCTTTTTTTCTCACCACTTACTTCCTGGTTGCGGAATTCTGGACCCTGAAGCACATAAATCTTCCGCGAAGTGTCCACCATCACTTACGCAAACGGGACAGTGGATTCAGCACTTCAAACCGTGAAACGTAAACGGATCCATTTTGCTGAATCAGATGAACCAGATGCTGAATCAAACGTATATATATATATATATGTATATGTACATATATATATATATATGTATGTATATATATGTAACATATATATATATATATATATATATATATATATATATATATATATATATATATATATATATATATATATATATATATATATATGTATGTATATATATGTATACAGTGGACGCTCGTTAATTCGAACTCGGTTAATTTGAACTTTCGGTTAATTCGAACTAATCCAAAGGCCGCAAAAAACTTGTATTGGAGCTAATGTTAAAAATATCTCATTAATTCGAACTAAATTTTTATCACTTCGGTTAATTCGAACTAAAAATTTGACAAAAAAAATTCTTTTTCCTCGTTTAATGGAGGAAATACACATTGTATTTATTATTTTGTGTATCAAAATTTCTTTTCTGTGTAAAGAGGCACATGCCTGCATTCCAAGACTATTGCATGTCCGCTAAACTTTAGTAGCTATTGTCCTTATTAGTGCTAAACGGAAAAAGCAATTTTCCTTTATTTTAATCGATTTTCTTAGAATTTCAGAAAAACTAGTCTTTACTACAGATCTTAGGGAGCTGCGTCAGTTATAACTGCAGTGCAGACAAGTTAATGTGGTCTAGTTTTTCTTCCTCATTGTGTGGTGTGAACGTGTAAAAATTCAGGATGTCTACACGTGGAAAGTACAAAACCCTAACTTTGGAGACAAAGGTAGAAAATTTAAAGAAAGTAGAGAATGGCGAATGTAAAACAAAGTTAACAGCTGACTATGGAATTTAAAAAAATGCCTTGTCAACTTTTTTGAAAAACAAGGAGTCAATTTTAGATTCATGGGAAAAATCAAAATTTGCTACAGGAAGGAAACGCATGGGAAATGCGTCCCAATAAGTTCTAGAAAAAGCTCTACTGCTATGGTTCCAGGTTGTTAGATCTCGAAATTTTCTGATAAAAGGACCCCTAGTGCTGACGAAGGCTGATGAATTGGCAAGTCGAATGGGTATTGAAGATTTTAAATGCAGTGATGGATGGCTTTCTCGATTTAAGTCAAGGCACAATATTTCTTATCAAACTGTATGCGGCCAAAGCTCTGATGTAAACGAAGACGTATGCACTAATTTCGGTAGGAAACTGCCAGGGCTTTTCTCTACTTACCTGCCGAAAGATATTTCTAATGCGGCCATAATGGTCAAAGCCATAATGGACTCTATTAAAACTCTGAATGCATTTATTTAGATGGAACTTTCCTCTGAAAATGAATTGAAATGTTTACTTCAAATCGAGAAGCTGGCTGAACAATGTAGGCATCATAAACAGAACCAAACATTCATTTTACAGTTTTCCCCCAAAGTGTATTTCATATTTTTAATAAAAGTTTACTTTATACTGCATATCTTCTGCTTCATTTTATGATTAATGTAAGTCTGTATTGCTTTTAAATTTGTTTAACTTTAGATAACATAGTATAATATATTTTCTGGGGTTATACATACTAGGAGAGTTTCTTCTTCAGCGATACACATTTAAAGTTATTATATTTTCTCTTAACATCGGATAATTCGAACTTTTTTCTGGGAACCTTTGAGTTCGAATTAACGAGCGTTCACTGTATATATATATATATTTCAAGTAAAGCAATGTCCAGTGGATCCAACATTTCTCCAATGACTTTCCGTTATCTTAAACTGTCTCGATTTGCGGGTCAAAGACGGAGTGGACTCGCTACCGGTCAACAACCGGTCAACAATTTCGCTTTCACGCTAAAAAGCGGGTACAAAAATCGACACGACGCGAAAAATGTTAATGAGACCAAAACAAAACATCGTAATGACACATTTTAGCGAGAGACCTGGCTTCCACGCATTAGCCATTCTTATAACAGAAGGATATGATTTGATGCATTTCAGATTAAATGACATACAATACATCGATTCCATCCCCCCCCTTCGATAGAGTCCCCTCTTGCGTCAGACCCTCATTCAGCATCTATCACCTCCAACCGTGACTGTTTAAGAACGTCTGCGGTCTAGTTCGGAGTAATGTTTAATCGCGGGTAATAACAGAGTGGAGAGGCGTCCGTATCAAACTCCAGTTTCAGAAACAACCCAGACACTTAGTGAAAAAAAAAAGAGTATTTCACCTTGGCCCACTGTTCTTTTCCCATTTTACGCCGAAACAATACGTGATGTGTATTATTTGAAAATAAATAAATACCGAATTATGTCTAACTATTATAAAACAATCGCACGTATCGTGTGGATTGAATTCGCGTTTTTTTTTCTTTGTAACTTTTGATGTCAAGTATTCTGTCTCATTAATCCTTCATAGAGGCATTCATTTAAAATAGATGCCGGTATTAAGTGCATAATGCGTGAGGCGTTTCAACTTTCTTGCTGGAAATGGTCGAAGCTGCGTTTCAAAGGAATATGTCAAGACTCATTATTTTTCGGTTGTTGTAATTGTTTTGCTAGTGATGGAGGATAATGATTAGTTTTAAAACCTAAGTATACATTAAGCCAGTTTTTTTCGACCTCAAATGTTTCCTTATAAATGAGCGTTCCGCCCGTATATTGTCTAAGGTGGTCCAGAACACAAAATTGTTCGAATTTTCAAAAAAAAATTTTATTGCATTAAAAATTTCTGTGATCTTTTACAATAATGTTTCTATCTTAGGGCGACAATGGACCTTCAGATTGACAAAAATATGTCCCCAAAACGATTTTTTTTTCTTTCAGAAAATGATTCCGCAACTCATCAGCTTTAAATTAAAATAAAAGTATGGTCATCCGATCATTATTAACCGAGTTATAAGTATTTTTTCAAACGTAAACAATGGAAACGTTGGTCAAATTAAAACTTTAAATGCCATTTTCTCAAAACAAGTTTTCGTGTCTTTTCGGTAAGTTCAAAATGTTCCACACGTCATAATTTTTCTTGAATTTTGGTAAAATTTCATAAAATGATTATTTATATTTGTTAGAATAAAACTTAGTAATCAATTCATTATACTATTTTAAAACAACTTAAAATTTTTACAATAAAAACATTTTTTTGATAAAATTTTGCATAAAATGACCTATTTTTATCGATTTCTTTTCTAATTTTTATAAATATGACTGTCAATCAAATATCGCTACTAACTTTTTTTATAACTATATAAAGCTAGCTTAAGAGAGAAAATTAGATATCTGAGACTAAATTTAATGCGCATGGAGCACTTTAAAATAGAGTCATTAACAAACTGATTTTAATTAATATCTTAATTAATTACATTCTGATTTTTTTTAAAATTTATAATTTCCATGTCTAAACAACACTGTATAAGTATTCAAAATTTCATAGCAATTGGTTAATAAATAAAAAAAAGTTTTTCATGGTCCATTGTCGCCTTAATTAGAACAGGAGAAATTATTAATTTTTTTTGCAACATTCTAATAGTAGCCAATCGTTGTTTAAAGCTGTAAGTGCGTTTTTCAGCATGATCGGTTTTTTCCCCATTTCTCCTCTTTAAATTGTTATAAGTCAAGAACCGTTAAAGATAAATGGTTGAAACTTGTAAAATGCATTTTTCAACAATTTTATTTTAATTTTGATTCAGCAAATTTGAAAAAAAATATTTACTTTTGAAAATATGATTTTTTAAAGATAAGTTACATCATATTTTTTTTGCAATTTTACATCTAAATATTTTTAATTTTTTAAAAAATTAATATTTAAAAAAATGGTGAATCAAAATTAAAACTTATATATTTCTGTTTAATTAAATGAAAAAATTTTGAAATTCGACAAAGAATATTTCGAGTTATAAGGATTTTAAATTACCCCACTTTTATTAAAAATTTTAAATTTTAAAATTTTTTAAAAACTTTTTGAGAAGTTTTATGATGTGATTTTGTTTACAAATTATATGGTTAACCATCGCAAAAAATTCAAAATTTTAACTCAATAAATAAAATTTTTTTAAAATGTGTCCCAGACCCCTTTAAGGTGACTGCCTACATTCGGAGGCAATTTAAAAAAAAAAAAAATCCTCTTTTAAAGGATTTTTTGGTCTTTTATTGTAAAATAGCACTTAAAAATTTTAAAAAAGGAAGAAAAACTTACTTTTTTTATAAAAGCATACTTTGTTATATAAAAAAGTATGCTTGTTTTATATAAAAAAGTATGTAAAGCTATGTATAAAATTTTATATTAAAAGCATACTTAAAAGCATACTTTTTTATAAATTGGTCAATTTGAACTCATTTTTAATGAAATTTAGCTAAAACCCATATCACTCTGCACAAAATCCTAACTCTACTATTTTAATTTCCTTCTCACACATGATACATATGACAGTTATCTTCAAAATGACCCACAATCTAAGAGAAATTTTAAAATGCAAAAATAATATACGCAATTTTATGTTTCAATATGAAAATTTTCCCCGATTCGTCATTCTTTTCCTTATAAAAACGGCCCCAAATAATGAAAATATTTATTATACACCAATTATTGTGCGTCATTTCATTAACAATAGCATGTAATACATTCCCCGAAAATTTTATCAAATTATATGCATTATTATGTGAGATATCGTGATAACGGTAGAGATTTGTGCTAGAAAACGTAATTCTGAGAAAAACGCATTTAAAGTCGTTTGTCACTTCAATTTTGTAGCAGATGTTTTTTAAAATAGCCATAACTCTGCTTCTAATGGGTGTAGAATGAAGATCGAAACGGTTTTGAAAAGAGTAAAGGTTGAATTACACGATTCTTGCGAAAAATGAAATTGGCCAGGTCCAAAAATGATATTTTCAACGTAGACAGTCACCTTAAATTTAGCTTCCACGGCGGCGTACGCAATTTCCCCATTAGAAGTAATGCAAATTGAATTCATTCGTTCCTGAAAACCAGACATTTCCCCTTTTACCATATTATACATATATATATATATATATATATATATATATATATATATATATATATATATATATATATATATATATATATATATATATATATATATATATATATATATATATATGTATGTATGTATGTATGTATGTATTTACGTATATATGTGTGTATGTATGTATGAACTTATATATATATATATATATATATATACTGCTGGCCACCCAAATTGCAACACCAAGAAAGACAAGAGATATCACAACAAAATTTATTTTGTAGATAACATGTTGACCAAGTATCAAATGATAAAATTTATAGACTTCTGTGAAGTGTGGTTCCTGCCAAAATCAGTAGCCAGAGTAGCCGCCATTGTTGGAGATCACCGCTGCCACACGCCTCGGCATTGATTCAAAGAGACTTTGGATGAGTTCTTGGGGTACAGCAGATCAAGCAGCTTCCACACGTTGCCAAAGTTGATCTGCTGTGGCAGCTGGGGATGGAATCTGGGTCAATCGTAGAGCAACCATGGACCACATGTTCTCTATCGGCGAAAGATCCGGAGAGCGAGGCGGCCAGGGAAGCAATTCAATCTGGCGATTGACGAAGAACCGTTGGACAATGCGTGCCACGTGTGGTCGCGCAGTATCCTGTTGAAATATGGCTGTGGGCAAGCCCTGAAGGTAAGGAAGGACAACTGGCTCCAACACCTCGGAGATGTAGCGCTGGCTGTTTAAAGTACCTGCAATGCGTACTAGAGGTGTGCGAGAGTGATATCCAATACCGCCCCATACCATAATACCCGGTGCAGGACCAGTGTGGCGGTGCATAACGCAGCTGTTCAGCATCCTCTTTTCACGGAGTCTCCAGACTCGAATGCGACCATCGTGGTGTTGCAGACAGAAGCGTGACTCGTCAGTAAAGACAGTTTCATTCCATTCTGCCGTCCACATCCTTCTGTCATCGCACCATTGGCGGCGGAGACGTCTGTGGTTCTGCGTCAAGGGTAGGCAAAGGACAATGGACGTCTTGCGGACAGACCACTTTGCTGCAAACGGCGTCGAATGGTACGCGCAGACACTGGATGATGCGTTACAGACTGTATGTGCTGTGCTATGGTTCGTGATGTGACTGAGCGATCCGTCACTGCCATGCGCACAATTTGCCTGTCATCACGTGAAGTGGTGAGCTGAGGTGGATGCGATCGAACACGCCGGTCCGTCGTACCCTCCTGCATCCAACGATCACATATCCGCATTACAGTTGTTTGGTTTCGTCCAACACGACTACCGATTTCCCTGAAAGATAATCCACAATCTCGGTAGGCCACTATCCTTCCTCTGTCGAACTCGGATACTTGATCAAAAGATGATCGCTGTTTTCGCCGATGCATAACTGATTGTTTTTTTTTAAAAACCACAAGAAAAACACAATTGCCGAACTTGAAATCGTCGAAATCTCCAAGCCTTAAATAGCGCTTTGAAGTGGCGCCACAGGCGCGCGTGATGTGCGTCTGTGCTGAAATTCTAATCATTTGCATATCTCACCTCCGCTAATGCATGTTGTAAATTTCATGTTATTTGCATGTTTCCTTCAGGGTGTTGCATTTACACTGGCCAGCAGTGTATATATATGTGTAATATCTTAAGTTTTATACAATTATTCAATTATTCTTTATTGAATTCATTCGTTCCTGAAAACCAGACATTTCCCCTTTTACCGGGCAATTTATGAATGGGAATTGTTGTTTTGCTATAAAAAATCTTTAAACTAGGCAGACACCATGTAAAACATTTAAATCATTTTTGTTTTGTAAGTTTTTTCTCTAATCTTCTATTCAGGTAAGACACAATCATCCCTTGCACGTTTCTTTTCAAAACAGACAAGCACCAACAAAAACTGAAATTGTTCTGCGAGCCTTTGAATAGGTCGACGGCAGTCCTGCTTGAAATTCCTCATCTTAATCACCACCCGCTTTATTGTTTTGTGCTTGCAGTAACTGACGCTTGAATTTCTTGGTGATTAACATTTCCTGAATTCCTTCACGCAGTTTCAAAGCTGAAAACTCTTATTTCTGAATTTAGGATGATTTTAGCAACATGGCAACGTAAATCCTGAATATTCGAACAGGCAATTCGGAAGGAATTCTTAGTTTCTTGTTGCTGTCTGTGCCATAGAAGAAAACTTGCCACCCATGAACTAGACCAGGGTTTCCCAATGGGGTCCATGTGGACCCCTTGGGGGTCGATGGATGTTTAAAAAGGTTATATAGTATTCCAGGGGTCTATTGGGGGACTATGAAAAAATTTTCTGTTTTAAAATTTAACTTAGTTTTTTAGGAATGCAATCTATATATATAAAACAGTTCCGTAACTGACTCATTCACTGAATGACATACAACGCACAGACCAAACCGCTGGACCTAATGGGCTGACATTTTGCATGGCGATTCTTCTTATAGTGTAGGGGTGCACTAAGAAAGATTTTTCAAAAATTCTTCTTACATTTTTTTAAAATTAAATTTTTAAGCTCTTTTAGTAACTTTTTTTAAGTTTCAATTAAAATAATAAATTGAGCGTTATAAAATTTATACCACAAGAAAGATCATAAAAATTCCTTTAAAACGAGATCTTTTTCGAATCCTTACCTCCATTTTCTGATTTTTGGTGAATTTTTAAAGATTCATTTTTAGAATTTAATTTATTAAATGCCGATCACGTGATTTCTTTTTCTGGTACTTTAAATAAATTTATCGTCACGTGCATAACAACTAAATAGACAAAAAATTTTTTTTAACTTTCTAATGCAGCAGACGATTCGATATTATAAAAAAAATATCCCTTACGATTTTTTATAATATATATATATATATATATATATATATATATTACATCAATTGTATACATTGATCGTCGCATTTATTATAAATATATATATTTATTTTTTGGCATTAATTGCATACGTTGACCGTTGTATTTAATTTGAATGTACTCCGTAGCGAAGCTCGGGTTTTCAGCTAGTTATTATATACAGTCGAACCCCGCTATAGTGAACCCGGTATATAGCCAACTCCCAGATATAACGAACAAAAATTTTGGTCCCGCTGTTTTCCTATTGTATTTAATGCCCATTTATCCTTTTGTAGCGAACCTCCGAAATCTTAAGAATCGGTTATAACGAACCTTTTTTTTTCAGTCGACTACTGAATTTTTTTAAAAAAACTTTTTAAGAATGTTGAAGAAGAAGATGATGAAGATTTACCTATCGCGATGTGGGATAGAAAAGCACAAAATTTCATCATTCTCATATTGTTACATGCCATTGTTCGAAACATGTGATGATGAAGTCATTACGTGCGAAAATCCTACTGATGAA
>OU015499.1:160389785-160399785 GCA_907164885.2 Dolomedes plantarius
AACACTTTGATCGACGAGGAACTCAACAGTTTGGGGACGAGAATTACCCGGATCGTACCTTCTCTCACCTTTTTTCCCCTTATAGAAGGACTCTCCGGGAAATTATATATATATATTAGACAAAGTGTAAGTGAAAAACCAGTATAATCCATAAACCACTACAGACAGTAACTAAAGACATGAAAAGATAAGTGAAATATATGAATAGAAAAGTTAATAATAGGTTTTTAGACAGTACCTTGTCATCAGCGGTGCCGATACTGTCTAAAAACCAATGGATTTTTTCTAATAAGTATGATCTGAGCAATAAACATACTTAGACACCGTACAATCCATATGAAACAGAAGAAGGAATAATCAGTGGCTTAATCATAGATCACCAAATTCGGCGCCAGACAAAGTGAAAGTTAAGTTTAGGAGACCGCAAGTACCTTGACGTCACAAACATTACTACCATGGAGACAATGGAATCACTTTAGAAGACTTACATAGGTTACTGTTTTATAGGACATAATAACCTAAGTTAACTTAGACATTTATTATGACTAAGTGTTATTTATTATTTTAATTGCACTAGTTTTTATTTACTTTTTAGTAGTTATTTACTAACTTTAATCATTTATGTTTGTTTTACTAATTATTAGCAACAGTACATGCTATTCATTAAATCTAAAACAACCAATATATATATATATATATATATATATATATATATATATATGTATGTCGGACATTGGTGCTTCACGCCCTATCGAAATATCTCTTAATCTAAAACTTGAGAACCATGATGCAGTCGATGAACCGTTGGTGAGGACATTCATCATTATTAAATCAATCAAACAGCAAGATGTTAACACAACAGGCATAAAAACACTCTAATTGAGCATCCTAAACATCTTTATTAAATTTCAAATAAATACTCAGCTCCATTAAGCTAATTTTAATACCCCACCCAAATTTAAAACCGTGCGCCTACGGCACACGTCTTTACTTGTTGCTATCTCTCCATGGCTCTGAAGATCTCCTTTGTCTTTAAGTTTTATTAACGCGCTACCGACGCTCATTACTCATTCATTTCGTCATGTCGGACGATCTTTCTGCTGAACTAAGCATTTCCTTTCTTAGCGCCAGCTCAAGGCTACATTTACCTAAAATTCTCCCATGTGGGCCTGTGGTTCTTCGGAAATTGAATCAAGCCAACCCATTAATTCTAACCCATTAACCCATTAATTCTACACCGCTTATTTGAACTCCCAGACTTTTAAATTGTTAATCCTAAATTTTAATAACTAAAATCCCGTTTTAAGGTCGCGCGATCGCCCCCATATTTAATAACCTTACATATATATATATATATGTGTGTGTGTGTGTATATGGTTCAGATGGGGACCACCTGAACTCTCTCACAGAGTTCACCTATATATAAAACATACAAATGAATAACACAAACTACATAAGGATATTTCAGTTACAAATTATATGCAAAACAACATATACGCAATTATACCATTCAATTTATATTTAACAAATGCTATCAATGAAAATTACTTTAGTAGAAATTTTATGTTCTAAGTCGGCAAAGTGCAAAGGAAAATCCAAGTTATTTCTTCCAAGTTGAAGGAAGTGGCTCTGGTTCGCAGAAGTCACTTGTGGTGTAGGTCAAATGTCTTAAATTTACTATAGACTTTACTTTATTGGACTTCAAAATTGGACTTCAGTCAAAATTGTGGTGAGTGCTTCAAAGGTAAGAAGTGCACGTCCAAGTACTTTTCTTAGGGGATCTTTAATGGATTTCATCAGGCGTTCATAAAAACCTCCCCACCACGGGGCGCGTTCAACGATGAATTTCCAAGTTATCTATTTTGTTGCAATGTAATCTTGTAATTCTTGGTCTTTCAATATTTCAGAGAAATTTTGCAGCTCTCTGTTAGCACTTTTGAATGTCTTAGCGTTGTACGAGTAAATGACATTGAACAACTTTGTACGTGACTTTTTTTCCGGTATCTCGTACCGTTTTTGAGAAAAGAACGCTCATTCCAAAATTTGCCGATAGATGGCGTTGTAAGTTGTCCCATCGAGTATCGCATGATAGGAATTCTTCTCGATAGGAATCGTCGAAATGCGGGGGAAAAACACTCAGTTGACAACGCAGGAACTATTTGGAGAAGAACCGCTTGTTTACGCCTGGTTAAAAGTTGAACTGTAACCGTCGTTACTTGGCGACTTTGAGTTGGCTGCAACAAGTGTTTACCCAGTTGAATTTTGTCTTTCGCTCGAGTAGGAAGCTTCATTCGGAAGCATCCCTAAATAAATGAGCCATATCGTTGGCTAACGTCAATAAATCTTTGATAACTGAAACTTGCCAGTTTATTTGAATTTTCTTCGTACACTCCAGATCGACCACCGCTCTTGTGACGGCGCACGTGAAAAAAAGGGATATAAGATTTATCCAATCTATTGTCCTTCGACATATTTTTAATGAATACTGGGCCGTCAAAATCGACGCCACAGATAACAAATGGTGGAGACTGAGCGATTCTATCTTATGTAATTGTCCTGTGATTTGGTTCGCAGGTTTTGCAGAATATTTCCTGCAAATCAGACATTTGTTGATTATTTTCTTTATTAATTGACGTCCTTTGGGGATCCAATATTTTCTCCTGATATTTGTTAAAGTTGAAGATACACCGCAATGCATGACTTTATTATGTTCTCGAATGGCTAATAATTCAGTAAATCTCGAATATTTCGGCAGTAAAACGGGATGTTTTTCTCTTAATGTCAACTCGGCTTCGTCTAATCTTCCAGATATTCGTAGAATCTTATTCGAATCTAGAAAAGGGGCTAAACTAAAAATGTCGGAGTTCTGATTTATCTTCAAGGGTTGCAATTTCAGTGGAGTAAGTTTCATTCTGCATTTCTCTAATCCCTAATTCCTCAGCCCTTTTAAGTTCAATAATTTTCAGTAACTTTTTTTTACGTTTGCGTTTAAAATAATAATCGGAGGGTTATAAAATTTATAGCGCGAGAAAGATCATAAACATGCCTTTAAAATGAGATCTTTTTCGAATCTTTACCTCCATTTCCTGATGTTTGGTGAATTTTTAAAGATTCATTTTTAGAATTTAATTTATTAAATGCCGATCACGTGATTTCTTTTTCCGGTACTTTAAATAAATTTATCGTCACGTGCATAACAACTAAATAGACAAAAAATATTTTTTTCTCGCTAATGCGGCAGACGATTGGACATTATTTTGTCTATAAAAATATCCCTTGCGATTTATATATATATATATATATATATATATATATATATATGTTTTGTACATCAATTGTATATATTGATCGTCGTATTTATTGACTTTGTGAAGAAAAGTCATAAGAAATGAGCTCCTGATGTACGGACATTTCTAATAGAATTTGCCGGAGAAAAGTTACACTTTTTCGGCATTGGTTATTCGACTTTTACGGCAGAAGTTTATATATATATATGCATGTTTATCTGTCTCTCACTCTTCCTCTATCTATCTATCCATATACATGTATGTGTATATGTATATATATATATATATATATATATATATATATATATATGTTTACAAAAGTATAACTCGAAATCAAACTAATGAACAATGGCAATCTTACTATGGCGCTACGCTGCTCAAACGTAAGCTGCTATATATTAAATAAAAACATTATTAAACCTGACAACACCAGCACAATTCATCAACCTGAAAGATGAAGAATATAAATGACCGGGGGGAGTTGTGACCCCCAACACTCCGGTTAAACATGTTTGTACCTAGGTAACACTCCCGGAAGTCATTCTTCATCACAACTCCCCCCGTTCATTTATATTCTTCATCTTTCAGGTTGATGAATTGTGCTGGTGTTGTCAGGTTTAATAATGTTTTTATTTAATATATATATATATATATATATTTGGCATGAATTGCATACATTGACCGTGGTATTTAATTTGAATGTACTCCGTAGCGAAGTACGGGTTTTCAGCTATATACAAGCGCTTAAAAACCCTAATCAATAATATGAGCATAAAGCTCGTACAAAATGGCTCGTTTCAAATCTACGGCCGATCTCCACAAAGGCTGGAGCGTCTCTGCCAACGTCATCACTCGAACGACGCAGCGTTCGACCACGTGACGACTCAGAGATCGGCCATCGTGGGGATATCTCTTCACGCCAGTGTCCATTCTCAACTCCATTTCTGAGCCGGGAGGCATATTACCATTCCTTACTTGAATTCCCGGAATTACATCGTATGCCGGCTGCTGATTGGTCAATTGAGTTTGCATCGGCAATTGCCATAATATTTGATCCTAAGCGCATTTTAAATGAAATAAATGCTAAAATATATTTCTTAGTTGCTTTCATTTCGATAATTGCATTATATTTCATCCTAAGCGTATTTTAAATGAGATAAAATCTATTTTTTAGTTGCTTTCATCTTTATATATTTTTTACGCGATATTTTACAAGGAAAGTGAATTTTTTAAGTGGCGCCACCTATCAATGTAAAAGTAATTTAAAATGACGAGCTATTTGTAAAAGAAATTTTCGCCATAAATGCCTTCATATTTCTTTTTTTGAGCATGGAAAATTTTAAGAAATTACCAATTTCCGTAGTAATTTCACTGTAAAATTTTAGGAGTAGAATAAAATAGAGTAAATATTACTCAAAATTGAATTTTTTCTTAAATTTAAATATTGAATTAAAAAGAAGGAAAGATATTTTCTTCTTTTTTTTAAATTTAAATGTTAGATTTAAAAAAATGAAAGCTTTATTTATTTTTAAATTTAAATGTTGAATTTAAAAAATATTTTGTTTATTTTTTAAATTAAAATCTTAATTGCAAGATACAAATTATGTATTTTTTGCTGTTTTGCACACTTTAGCTTTTTAACCTTACTCTTAAAAAATAAAAATTATAAACACTCTTCTAAAAATTACCAAAAATAGTGATGGGAGTTTGATTCTTGAAAAACAGACATGCTTTCATAGGCATCAGCGCACCAAATACATAAATACCGATGTAAACACAATTGACCAATCAGCAGCCGCCAAACGATGTAATGGCGTGAATTCATGTAAGGAATGATAATATGCATCCGGGAGCAGAATTGTATCCTAAAAATGCGGTTATCTTGAGATGCAACACTTCTAGCTGAGGGGTGAAATGTCAGGATGAAAGATACATTTCTACCATCTTTTTATTAACGCGCTTTCTTGTTTGTGCGTGAATGTTTGTCCAGTACAAATCTTGCAATCGATTTTTAACTAACTTCCCGACTAGCTAGACATTTGTAACTTTTAGAACGCTCAGAACACGATGACAATGCATTATTTTGATACTTTTAGCTATCTTTAAGCAGAATTCAATTCATTTTCAGTTCATTTTGTTTTGTAGACTGGTGCAGCCCTCTATCGGCCGGGACGGGAACGATAAGTGAAACGCGAGTTAACTTCCGATTAACTTCATTTTCTTTCGAGTGGATGGGAAAATTCATCAAAATAATTTTAAGAAAGTATTTATTAATACATAGAATTGGGAAGTTTATAGGATTCAACAGAAAATTTAAAAACATGGTGTATAAGAAGTTCTTTTTATCTTGTAATTATCAATGTATAATTTTCAAAGAGTGGACACTGTGATATAATCTTACCTTTGGTTCCGAGGCGAAGTTTCCAGGCCAGCTCATCGGTAGATCCATAAATGAAATTGGCGTCTATGGAAGACGTCAGCAGGTTGATGTGGACTCGGGGACCTGCAAGGAAAAAGGATTATAATACAAACAAGTTATATATATATATATATATATATATATATATATATATATATATATAGTGAGCGCCTTCCTCGACCCCATTATCAATAATTTGTTCGCCTGTGACGTCATGCTGATGACGTAGCTTTCGCCTCGCTTGAATTCAACTTTGATTCTTGGCGGGCAGACGAGAACGGAAGTCGATCCCACTAAAGACGGACTGATATTGTTGTGCAATGCCAAACGAGGGCGTGCCGATTTGTTTAAAGAAATTATGTTTAAGACGTGTGTAATGAAGACCATATTAAATTTCTTGTAAATATTCTACGTAACTGTGGTCGCCCCTGTATATCCAAGAACTTCATAATTAAAATATTGTTTCGTTTATTATCCCGCTCGACCAGTTAATTCCTGACCTACATATGTCTATATATATATATGAAATAAATTTCAAATCCTTTCCATCACTGACACGCTTTTTCAAAATTCTTCATCCTAACGCAATAGGACACCGTCCCTCTTTCTTGATTTCTACCTAAATCCAACCCGAAGTAATTCATTAATTTTTCCCCTAAGGCACGCGCTGCCCCGTTATATAACAGTTATATAAGATTGGAGAACTTTCCACCGATCACACTATATGACGCGCTGGGGTCATGTGCCCGCTTCTATCCAATAAAAGATTCAATATGCCTCTACCTTGGAGCTCTGAGCTTCGATTTCGCTCCTTTTGTGTGTTTGCCACGGAACTGAAAACGTGTAAGATTTTCGAGCTGTCAAAAGGCGCGGGCGGGGGACTGTCCACCGCGCAATGTGTCCGCCCAACTCAAATGGATGTTCGCCGGAAATTACTGAAAATAAAGATTCATCAAATTCAAATCACCTCTTCCTTGATCCAGTCTACTTATTTATGTTTCCTCTCCATTTGCCGTCCTACCTTGTGGAATGACTACCGAACTGTGGGGAAAATCACGAGTTCCTAAACTGATGTTTCATCGCCACCGACCCATTTTAAAATTTGATGTATATATATATATATATATATATATATATATATATATATATATATATATATATATATATATATATATATATATATATATATACACTCATGGACAAAAAAATTAGCGCACCAAGAAGGAGTCGTCAAAATGAAACGAAATTTTACATACGTAATGACTACTTTGATATAAGTAAATGATAAGAAAATCAAAGAAAAAGGATAATTTATTTCAGAGAAAAATGCAAAAGAACGGAGGAGTTAAAACTCCGTTGGACCCCCTCTAGCGCGAATGCACGATGCGATACCATCGGGCATTGAGTCATACAAGTTCTGTATGATGTCTTAAAACATTTCGTTCCATATTTCCTGTAACCTTGCCTCTAGTTCGTTCAAACTCGTGGGATGCCCAACTCGTCGTCCCAAATGATCGCAGATATGCTCGATTGGAAACAAATCTGGGGATCGGGCAGGCCAAGGAAGGGTAGTAACAGTGCGGAGACAATCTTGTGACACCCTTGCCGTATGAGGCCGAGCAGTGTCTTGTTGAAAAATGGCTCCTGGGAGCCGCTGCATGAGTGGAAACACATGTGGTTGCAGGATTTCATCAACATACCGCTGGGCTGTCATGGTGCCACGGAACAATACTAGGGGTGACCGTGTATTGTAGGCAATGGCACCGCATACCATCACACCAGCTGTGGGAGCGATGTGTCGCTGTACAGCAAAGGCAGGATTGAAGCGTTCACCACGGGCTCTCCACTCACGAACACGGTTGTCATCACTGCCGAGATTGAATCTGGATTCGTCGCTAAAGACGACCTGGTTTCATTCCGCTGCAGTCCAGTTTCCTCGTGCGCGGCAAAACTCCAAACGGAGGCGTCGATGGGTGGGCGTCAAGGGCAGCACACGTAATGGGCGCCGCGATACCAACTGTCCTTCAGCCAGGTGCCTTCGTATGGTTCGAGAAGACACAGAGGCCCCTAGTGAAGGTGCTACCTGTGCCTGGATGGCGGCCGATGAAGCAGTTGGCTGTACGCGTGCATTTCTTACGATGTGGCGGTCTTCTCGACGACTGGTCTGTCGTGGGCGTCCTGAGCCTGGTCTTCGTGTACGTGACATCTCTCGGGTCCACTGGTCCCAACACCTCCTCACAACACAATCAGAGCGGCCTAATTGATGAGCTACTCGCCTAGCTGACCACCCAGCTTCCATCATCCCGACGATTCTCCCCCTCTCAAACTGCGACAACTGCTTATATTGTCTTCGAACACGGCGTAATGGCATGTCTATCTCAGCTCTTCCTTTGTAAATGATTCAGCACACTCAAACAAGCTTTGGTTACCTGTTCTATACTCCACAGAGTACGATGTTCAACGCCCTCTACCGGCTATACGTAATGCGCAATCACGCTGCATTTCCAATCATTTGCATATCTCCCCGACATGTACCTTCATTGCAAGTTTCGTTACGATCCCGCAATTATTTCTTGGTGCGCTAATTTTTTTGTCTATGAATGTATATACTAGCATTATTGCCAGGCGTTGCCCTGGTAGATATATATAAAATTTTTCATGCATTCCATCAAAAAAATATTGGGCTGAACCCCCCGAAAAATAAATACTTCGCCCTCCCCCCCCCCGTCCCCCCCAGACCAACTCTCAAACCACCCCTCAGAACAAACCTCTTTTCCCCCGCGTATCGAATTAGACGGGTAGTGGTGAAGGAGCTGTATCCATATTTTAAGAGGTGCGCTTAGGGGCACAAAAATCATTAAAAAATTAATTTTAAAAAAACTAATTGAGCCCCAAATTTTCTTTTTCCTGATTTAAGTTTCTCGGGTCCTAAATATTAACTGTGCCGAATTTGGTCCCTGTGGGTGTAACAGTCTATGATTCTATAGCGGACAAACAAACAGACAAGCTCTTTTATATATATAGATATATATGTAACTGGTATAAACAAATAACATCGCATTTCAATGCTGGGGCCTCTGCTAATACTACCGTCAGGAACTGACAACGTTCGCTGCATGATAAAGTCTTTAACAGCCGATGCCTGGTGACGTATTAGGCATCCCGGATTTCCGGTACTTCCGAGTTAATTCTCGGATAAATTAGCTAGTTAAATGACAGTAAGCTAATATATTATGCACACCGGGTATAGTCAGTCTGAAAGATGGAATGTGGTGATGGACAAAGATACCTCCACTGCCCATCGAATGAAATTTACTCTTGAGCATGATTGCACCCGTAATATACACGCATAGATATTTAGTACAAATATTCTGCTGACAGAGGGGGAAAAGATAAACTGCACACATCTTCTAATAATCAAAAAAATATGCCGATAAAATTGATACTAGGCAGTGATGTGGAAGATTAATTGTTAGTAATTATTATATTAGTAATTATTAATTATTTTCGACAATAATCTGGTAGTGTTTTCGAAATGAATTTTTCTTCAACTAACTCGCTCTCAACAAATACCAATCAGAAACGTTGGTATATGGGAGAAAAGTAATAAAAAATAATACAAAACAATAAAATAATGATCATTAAGGTTATAAAAAGCAATAATCTCTCATATCATTCTACTAAATTTTTATTCTTATTCAATATCCTACTTTGCAAGAAATTTCGTACCGCAAAAATCTTAAAAAAGCACAATAAAAGTATACAGACATACGTGAGTGTTGGTTTTTTACGCAAAGTAAAACAATTCAGTGAACTGAAATTTATTCTTCTGCCATTCTTTCAAACTTATTCGCAGAAATTTGATAAATATAATTTTGAAGAGAACAAAACATGCCACAACATAAAAAGATGGTAAAACAATACACTCATTTTTACTTCCGGGTGCGGAAGAAGTCGCCAATCGTTTTATGTACTGAGCGGAAGTCTCTAAAATCTCAACAGATCAGGCTGTATACCGTAACTTAATCAGAGGAAGTGGGTATAACTTTTGTCAGAAGAGTTTCAAAGGTCTTAAAAGTATAATTTATTCAACTTAACACCTAGTGGACCTATATATTGTCAAAGAATTCACCTCGGCTATCTACGCAAAGATACCACCGTTTCTGGAGGTCATGGAAGCAAACAGAAGAAGCCTTCTGTTTGCTTCATTCTCATTTCTCGGCACATCTGTCACAGCCGTTTGCTGTAATATATTCCTGACGAGTCCCTTTCAAGCTGTGACATGTCGGGTGGA
>OU015499.1:160404785-160416669 GCA_907164885.2 Dolomedes plantarius
ATATATGTATGTATGTATATATATATATATAATTGGGCCCGTATTCTTGGGGTACATGCTATCCTACTCCGTAAGGAAAAGGTTAACTAGAGCTCAATACAAAGTGCACCTCGAATGATAACAACTGTAAAATTTGGTTTGAGTTAAAACTAAAAACACATCCTTACACTAACGGTAATGAAAACAGCAAGTTCCTGGACAATTTCGGCTACATAGTTTATGATCATCCATTCAGAGCACTGATTGTCAACCTTGTGCGTCCTCCAGAGTCACGCTGTTATAACATTCTAATCCTCCCATGCCAAATTTGAAATACAGTGGAACCTCGCTTAACGAGCACCTCGCATAACGAGTATTTTGCATAACGATCAAGATAAATCGTAAAAAAAAAAATGGCTCGCTTAACGAGCAACATTTCGTATAACGAGTGACTTAGATGGAAGTCCCCTCTTCACGTCACTCGGATCTTCAAGTCACCAGGATCATCGACGGCCGAAAAATAAGTACTTAAGGGTAGTCACGGATAGTTCGAGAAGCAAATGGTCGAGAGCACAACCAAGATCTGACCACCGAACAGCCAATAGAATTGCAGTGTCTTTCACAGCAAGCGGTTGTAGAGGAGAGTTTGTCAGTGGCGAAGGACGAAGAAACAGCAAAGAAACAATCTTCTGGCGCAGTAAAAGAAATGATGAAAGCGTGGGAAACTGTTGCATCGTCAGTTACAAAGCATCACCCCGATAAGACGGTGGCTATGCGCGCTATAAATTTATTCAATGACAATGCGGTGACACATTTTCGGCAAATTTTGAAGCGCCGAGAAAAACAAATGTCGCTAGATAGCTTTCTAGTAAAATATTAGATACGTGTCATAAATGCGTAAATAATAAACTACATATGGATGATTTTGCTCCTTAAGGATTTATATATAAGTAATTTTCTTTAAATAATAAACGTCACATCTAAAAAACTTTGAGTATTTTTTGGCATGGAACGCATTATCGTATTTTGCATTAATTTATATGGGAAAAATTGTTTTGATTGACGAGTGTTTCGCAGTACGAGTAAGGGCTTGTTCACATAGGAGTCCGTTGCGTAGCGTTAAGGGAAAGATGACGTTGAGACGAAAATAAACCGATCATAGGCGTTAAAAATGTCATTGCTGATCGTTTGGAGGCCTATGATTGGTTTATTTTCGTCTCAACGTCATCTTTTCCTTAACGCAACGCGACGGACTCCTATGTGAACAGGCCCTAAGACTCTAGAACGAATTATGCTCGTTATGCGAGGTTCCACTGTAACTCAAAACCTCATGATGTCGCCATGAAATAAGCATCCAAACAACTGAGTACTCACCGATAAATTTTACTAAACATACCGGGATCCCACCTACATCCCTTACACCCCCCTTAACTTCTAAATATTGACAGCGTTGGCCATAAAGATGGTGTCTAGGTATAGTAAAAAGGCTGTACGCTACTCGATGAGACAGATTTAGATCGATAGAAATGTTATACTGGGTACCCACCTCTATCCGTTACACCCCCCCCCCTTAACTTCTAAACAGTGATAGCTTACGACATAAAGTTTTGTCTAGGTATATTAAAAAGGCTTTGCGTTACTACATGAGACAACTAACAACGCCATCTATCGGCAAATCTTGGATGAGCGTTTTTATCTCAAAAACGGTACGAGATACGGGACAAAAGTCAATTACAAAGTTGTTCAGCATCATCTGTTTAGTGATAAAAGACACCCTGCGCACTTCAATACATAAAACAGTATATAGAAAATTAACCTTTGTTTGGTCACGATTTCGAAAGTTCTCATGTCATAAAGAGTGGGAGAAAGAAACTGAGACACTCCCCTATCTTCGGGATCATTTATTTACGTTGCTGAAAATGCTCTCCATTAGCCACCATACACATTTGCACTAGCTTCTCTCACGTTTCACGACGCCGTTGTGTTGAAAATCATGACCAAACAAACGTTCATTTTTTACTTTCTGTCTTGAGTATTAATGTGAGCAAGGTGTCTTTTCTTACTATATCGATGATGCTGAACAACTATGTAACTGACTTTTTTCCCGTATCTCGTACCGTTTAATGAGATAAAAACGCTCATTCCAAAATCTGCCGATAGATGGCGTTGTAAGTTGTCCCATCGAGTACTGCATAGCCTTTTTACTATACCTAGACGCCAACTTCACGGCATCAGCTGCCACCGTTTAGAAGTTAAGGGGGGAGGTGTAACGGATATAGGTGGAAACCCTGTATATTACTCACTATGTGTTGACCTAAAAGCTAAGCTGTATGTGTTCATTGAAGCATTTTACAGATACCTGCACTTATCTATACTTATATATAAAGAGAGAGAGCGATTTTGTACGTGGAGGGTAATCTCCGGAACCACTGCACCTATTTAAAAAATTCTTTCACTGTTTGAAAGGTACATTATTCCAGATGGACATAGGCTATATATTATGTATATCTGATCAGTAGAAATAAAGTTAGGGGGGATACTCTAGATTTGTGTGCACGGCCGCCATCTTGCATTTTTCCGCCAGGGTTTGGCGCATTCGCATGGCGATAATTATTGCGTTCTGGTAAAAATAACCCAATGTCAAATTCTCTAATTTTAAGATCAAACAGTTATTTCTGATGTGATCTTTTAATTACAGTATAATAATTTTAGGTCAGATCTTGGCCTTGACCTGGAAATCTGAGTCAAATTGACTATACTCAAAAGAGTAAATTATTTTTAAAACTAAGAGTCTTTTTGTTGAAAATTTTTGAATCCATTATCAGTTTTTCGTTAACTTATTAAATTTAAGTTGCTTTTAATTTTGTTTATCGATTGTCAATTAGTATACTATAATGATACACCATTTCATTTATTTGAAGTAAAAATTATCTGCCATCATTTTTTCGTAAAATGTAAATACAGTATACATTTTAAATCTATACTTATATATAAAGAGAGAGCGATTTTGTACGTGGAGGGTAATCTTCAGAACCACTGTACCTATTTGAAAAATTCTTTCACTGTTTGAAAGGTACATTATTCCAGATGGACATAGGCTATATATTATGTATATCTGATCAGTAGAAATAAAGTTAGGGGCTTAATCCTAACAATCTCCATTGTTTCTGCTACTGTCTTCTACCGCTTTTTGTTCCGCAGATTTCAACGATCCTTATCGTGGTGCTATCGCGGTGGGCTTCTGTTCTGACGCTAGCGGTTCGAACCTAGCCGTTCTCCGGCACGCCTTTTTCTTTTAAAAAATTTATTTTAATTATTAACTAACATAAAATTAATTTAAGGTATTATTTAGGTTATTATTAAGGTAAAAAAAAAATTTACAATTTATTGGCTATCAACTGGAAATTTATTGGTATAATATTTTGTTCAACCCGGACAAAGTCGGGACGGGCCGCTAGTAAAAATATAAAAAGAAAATTTATAAGAGAAATCAGTATTTTTTCGCTTTTGGTGGTATATTTTGGTGACTTTTGGATATATTATAAAACTTTTACTTCAGAACGCACGTAAGTGTCACAGTGGTATATAGTATAAAGCAAATTAAAGAATATTGAGTCGACAGGAGCGGAATCCTGTATGCAACTCACCGTTACTGTAGACTGGGGGTAGGAATCTGACGAACGGCGTGTGGGAGGCTCCCCAGACGCTGTGCTTCGTGTTGCTGCAGTGGGCGTCCATCGACCTGAACCGGGTCGTTATGCAAGGGGTGGGCTTAAAATGCGCTGGGCACACCTCCCAGATGTCCGTCCGGGATGTATCTATCGTGGGCAAGGCTTCGTTGATCTCCTTCGGGCTGAGGTGAAACCTGAGACATAAGAAGAGGTCAGTCGCTGCGGGAAGCACAACATTCGAATATTTCAGATCTTTCCCAGGGGACAGCCTAAAATTTAATCCACAAAGAGGGTCGTCTATTGCTGGCCATGGAAAGCAGGGCTAAACAAATTAGTTTTTCATCCGTCGTGTCAATTTTCTTGAACATACAAAAAATGACAAAAGACTTTTATGGCGTCTTTAAACTCACGTCAAATAAGTTAAGAAATCCAGAGAAGGGTTTACACGTGGCATTTATATTTATACACATTATTTATATATATATATATATATATATATATATATGGGGTGTGTTTGAACTGAGGAACGACGCCTTTGTACACACTCACAGGATTTATTTTATCACGTCACAAGACACTTAAACATGTAATGTTTTTTACATGTTTTTTTGTTTCAGGTTTTTTGTCTCCTACTCGAGCAAAGTAATCTCTCCGCCGCGAGAGGCTACTTCCAACTGGCGTATTTCGTCTTAAAACAGGAAGTGGTGGGAGGGGCCCATAGCAGCTGAAAGTAACTTGCTCCCACATATATATATATATATATATATATATATATATATATATATATATATATATATATATACATATACAGTGGAATCTCGATCGATCGTTTTCGGATCCATCGTTTTTCCGTATGTGTCGTTCATTTTATCCAGTCCCAACGATCTTATTGCTTTGTCATGTTTCCGCATCTATCGTTTTCATGCATTTATCGTTCGTTTCAATCGGTCCCTTGAAAAACGATAGAACGAGATTCCACTGTGTACATATATATATATATATATATATATATATATATATATATATATATATATATATATATATATATATATATATATATATATATATACTGCGCTTATATATATATATATATATATATAGTGCCGTAACTAGCCATTCATGTGCCCTTCGGAATGAATTTACATTTGCCCCCCCCCCTTCCTACGCGTGTGCCCTGTTGCTCTTTCCTAGTTACGGCACTGTATATATATCTTCTCTAGCCGGCCACCCGTGTAAACGGACATATTTTGTTCAGAACCGATTAAAGACTCCATAGAGCCAATGTTATGGGAAAAAATTCTTGGTGACGGCTACTCCTCAAAACGACCAATTTTTTCGGAAGCATGATTGGTCGTCATAGAGTAGTTTCACTGTATACACAAACGTGTATACAGTGAAACTACTCTATGACGACCGACACACACACACACACACACACACATATATATATATATATATATATATATATATATATATATATATATATACTATCGTTTTTCAAGGGACCGATTGAAATGAACGATAAATGCGAAAAAACGATAGATGCGGAAACTAAACAAAGCAATATTATCTTTGGGAGTGAATAAAATGTACGACACATACGGAAAAACGATGGATCCGAAAACGATCGATCGAGATTCTACTGTATATATATATATATATATATATATATATATATATATATATATATATATATATATATATATATACAGTGGAATCTGGTTAATCGGACTAGCCGGTTATTCAAAAAAAAAATCGCAAAGAAAAAATCGACAAAAAAAAATCGCGTTCCGATGTGGTCCGATTGACCGACTGTATATATATATTCCAAAAACATGACCATTTCCTGGAAGTCGTACAATGTAATTATCTAATTCTTACACGCAATTTCTAGCTTCCAATATAACTACCTGGAATTCTGATTACTGCGTTCGTTTTCGATACACGCGAGCGTCACGTGATCCCTCCACCCACCCAACCCGTCCCATCAGCATGGAAGACTGCTCTGAATAATTATTGGCGACGATAGCGTCACGCGACGTTCCTCTATCTTGTTAGATGTTGTCGCTGTCGATTTTCATATCAATCTATTTGCAATCATCGGTTCATTGTGAATCTTGAATACGCGCGATGTCCGGGCTAAAACGCATCTAAAATTTGTGACTTATTTTCACGGGATGTGATATAATATATGATTATAATATCAATATATATATATATATATATAAAAAAAAATCGCGTTCCGATGTGGTCCGATTGACCGACTGTATATATATATTCCAAAAACATGATTTATATATATAATATATATAAATATATATTATATATATATATATATATATATATTTATTTTCATATATATATATATATATACATATATAAATATAAATATATATATATATATATATATATATATATATATATATATAAATATAAATATATTTATATATATATATATATATATATATATATATATAAATATATATATATATATATATATATATATATATATATATATATATATATATATATATATATATATATATAAAAATATAATATATATATATATATATATATAAATATATAAATATATATATATATATAATATATATATATATATATATATATATATATATATATATATATATACAGTAGAATCTCGATCGATCGTTTTCGGATCCATCGTTTTTCCGTATGTGTCGTTCATTTTATTATACCCATTAGAATCTAAAAAAAAATTACTTAAATAGAAAGAACATCTCCCCAAGTTTTAATATCAATCATAGATTTCGATCATAGTATCGTAGATTTCGACGTGTGCACCTTTTATAGCACGACAAACGTTTAAACGTCCATCCAGTTCTCTCCAGTGTTTCGTGGCATATCAGACGTTATTAGACTTTTTTGCTTGGGGATTCACTATAGCCGTCGTGTATAAGCAAAAAATCGAAACTGTTGACGAGTTGAAGAAGCGTATCATTCAAGCCATTCGTGTTATAACTCCCGATATGGCACGAAACACTTGGACAGAACTGGATGACCATTAAGACGTTTGTCGTGCTACAAATCGTGCACACGTCGAAATCTACGATGCTATGATCGAAAATCCATGATTGATATTAAAACTTGGTGAAACGGTCTTTCTATTTAAATGAATGTTTTTTTTAATTCTAATGGGTAGTTCCGTAAAAATAAGTCATGACTTTTGGATACTTTTAGCCCGGGCACCCTGTATATATATATATATATATATATATATATATATAAATAAGAATAAGATGAATGAGAAAACCAGTAATAGCTCTAAAGCTACTTGAAGCCAGGAACATCCAACATGTACAGAAAAGTATGAATAAGGTTTTTGACAGCATTTCTTCATCAGCGGTGTCAATACTGTCTAAAAACCAATGGATTGTTTCCGATGAGTATGATCTATTAAATGAACACACTCAGACACCGTACAATCCATTATTAACAGAAGAATTGAATAATAAATGAATTAAGTTTGAATAAAAGTACTTAACCAAAGAACACCAAGCCTGGCGCTAGTCAGAGTGGAAGTTAAGAACTTGTAACCGCAAGATGATATATATATATATATATATATATATATATATATATATATATATATATATTCATATATATATATATATATATATATATATATATATATATATATATATATATATATATATATATAAGGGTGTTTTTTATCTGGTATGTATTAGTGGCTGGCATATGTGAACACACAGGAAGTAATAGCGATGAGCTACATATCCGCTACAAAAAGTAGCCTTGTCGGTGCAAGCAAGTATCCCAGCGCTGGATATATTTTGGATACCCTGTATGAAGAATTCTCGTGGTTGTCTGCGGAACCAGTCTCGAACGACCTCTGCATAATTTCCAAAACCGGTGGCTCTAGAAAGCATTTTTCAGGTCTTGGATAAAGAGGTATCAAATGCGTAATCAATTGCATCGTTCCCGTCCCAGTCGATAGATGGCTGCAACATTCTACAATACAAAATTAACTGAAAATGAATTCAAAACTGCTTAAAGATGGCTAAAAAAGTATCAAAATAATGCATTGTCATCGTGTTCTGAGCTATTCTAAAAGCTTCAAATGTCTAGCTAGTAGGGAAGTTAGTTAAAAATTGATTGCAAGATTTGTACTGGACAAACACACAAACACACAAACATTGTTTCGTCCTGTAGTAGCAGCCCGCGTTCATAGATGGCAGCACTGATCTAGTAATTTCTTATTTTGTAACAGTGTGTGTAAACATGAACTGTTGTTGTTGACAAAACATTCTTATGTACGTGATGCGAGCAGGGCTTCTGTTTGCTTATTCTATCCCCTTTTGATGTATTTCCCTTAAGTGAAAGGTTTGGAGGACGTCTGGGAAGTGAAGCAATTCTTCCTTTATATGTAAGTCAATTCATAATTCAATTCTTTATACTATTTGGGTTTTTCATTTTCCCAGCGTTGATCCATCCCTTATATTCAATTGTATATTATTAATCGCAAGTGTATTCTATTAAATGTGCAAGTATTGTAATTATTTTGTTTTAAGTCAAAATAAATCTTTAAAAATCATTTAAAGTCCACTAGATCTATAAATCTCACAAACATATAAACAAGAAAGGGAGTTAGTAAAAACATGGTAGTAAAAATTGGTTTAAATTAATTACAAATTAACTGTTTGACAACACATTAAACTGGTTAGTAAAACCTGTGTATTTTTGCGCGCATGCAAATATGATCTCCCCTTTTAAGGACTTCCTTTCCATTATCTTCGTTTCCAATTTATTTTTTTAATTTAAATTGATTACGTAATCGTCTAAAGCTTCCAGAATTTTCTTCAGTTTAAAAGTCAGAATTTTTTATTTATTTATTTATTTTTTCTTCTATCTGCTTGGCGAGGAACTGTCTTCTATCTGTCTGGCGAGGAACTGGCGAGGAACTGTGTCTTTAAATTCAGAGGTATTCTGGTGCGATCTATTCTGTTTTTCCTTAAATTTAAATTGAAAATAGAATGAATTTTAAATCAACTTCCCCCAGTCGTGGATCATAATAACGGAATATCAGTCAACAATGCTTCTGACCTCAATTAAGCCAAAGTGCGCATTTTTAAGACGTTTCGATAAAAATGCAATACAGGATGTTTCGGACTGCTGTTATGTAATTCCTGCAGGAAAAACCAAAACAAAATCGAAAAGGAAGCGATGTTTCTCATCCTAAAATGCCTCTGGATCTAGCACATTTTTTAGGTAGTTGCACCATTATTCAGAAACTATTTCAAAAATATGTTGTATCCTGCTTATCGGCACATAACGGGACGTCATAATGACATTTTGAGCATAGAAAGGAACTGCTGTCTGCAAAACTGCACTGGGCCAATTCGATACATTATGGACAACATAATATGACAATGCAAGAAAATTTCAAATTATACTGTAATCAATTTTTTTAATAATATGTATATTAACCACGGGAACGGATATAGGAATCTTTACGTGTTTTTAACAATACATTATTTTAACAATTTTCCAAATCTATCTATATATATATATATATATATATATATATATGTGTGTGTGTGTGTGTGTATATATATATATATATATATATATATATATGTGTGTGTGTGTGTATATATATATATATATATAAAAGAGCTCGTCTGTTTGTTTGTCCGCTATAGAATCATAGGCTGTTTCACCCACCGGGACCAAATTCGGCACAGTTAATGTTTTGGACCCGAGAAACTTAAATCAGGAAAAACGAAATTTGGGGCTCAATTAGTTTTTTTTAATTAAAGTTTTAATGATTTTTGTGCCTCTAAGAGGTGCGCGACCACCTGTGGAGCAACTTCACCACAACCAGCTGCGTTAAGAGAGATGGTTTGGGGGGGGGGTGACGGGGGGGTCAAATTCCAATGCACGGGAAGAGGGTTGGGAATGACCTTTGGCCCTGGCTCCCCAAATAAAGACAACTGGCCAGATGAACACGAAGAGCGGGGGTGCAGCCCAGTATTTTTTTGATGGAATGCATGAAAAATTTTATATCTATATATCTACCCGGACAACGCCGGGCAATAATGCTAGTATATATATATATATATATATATATATATATATATATATATATATATATATATATATATATATACTAGCGGACCCGACAGACGTTGTCCTGTTCAAACGTTGTAATTCTAGCTGAAGTACCCGGCGATGCCCGGGATTTTAAGAATGTTTGTTAACCAAAATCAATTTAAAAATTATCACAGAATAAATAACATAGAAAAAAAAGCATACGAAATGTTATACATATTAATAATATGAAAACCCAATTAAAAATGTATAAATGTATAATAAACTCCTCAGATTTCAGCTATATTCGGTATTTCATCATAAAAAAGCTGAAAAAAATAAAAATAAATAAAAATAATAATTTTAAAAAATTAAAATAAAAAAATAATAAAATAAAAGCTGAAATAAAAAAGGCCTTAAAAAAAAGCTGAAATAACAGGTCTAGCAAAATTTTTACAACTCTGGATTCGAACCCGGGTCGAGAGCATGGTACTTTCCAAATTGGCGACCTTCCGAACGCGCCACGATGACACGGTGTTCTACTGGGTAAAGTGAAACATATTTGCTATTGGAAAGTTGTTGTGGGCTGGTGATTATACATGTCAGAGGAGTTTTTAGTCAGAAATAAGTTAGCAGGATAGAAGCTTAGTCTTTAGTTCTTGAATAGACACAAATATATAGGCGAGGGGGATTGCAGTAGCGATTAAAAAAGATCTCGTGTCACTTAGCGTGGTTGATTCGAATTTTCCATCGCGTGTCGAGAGTATGAATATGTCGTTGGATCTGATGTATTTTAGAGTATAAAATCTGACTTGAAAGATTATTATTTTCATTTACTATTCTGGTTTAATATATGACTTGAAACTTTTTGATTTTATTTATTTTTATCTTTTCGCTCGCCGTTTGCTAACTAAACCTAACGTGGACGCCATTATCCAGAGGGCCGATTCCACAAACTGTAACAGCTTCCATTTACCGGACACACCCACTTATAAATTGTTGGTTTTTTATTAATTAATTAAAAATATAAAACATTTTCTATCGGATCAAATTGTGAATCTAAACCATTCTCGAATCAACTAAATTGCACACACAAAATTTCATAAAAATCAGTCCAGTCGTTTAGGAGGAGTTCAGTTACATACACACGGACAGAAGAAATATATATATAAGATATATATATATATATATATATATACATATATATATATATATATATATATATATATATATATATATATATATATATATTATTATATACATTATTATATATATTATTATATATAAATATATATTATATATATATATGTATATATATATATATATATATATATATATACATACAATCTTTAACTTCATAATAACTTTTCCTTATAAGCATTTGTACATTCGAAACATAATACTAGATCACTCTACAGTTAAGTATTATAAAGTTTAAACTGCTATTTCACATGGAAGTTTTAGTTATGAACTAAAGATTTACATATTAATTATTTCTTTTAAAATAAAACAATGCTCGACTCCGTTCATATACTAGAGAAGGTTATTGCGTGAGTTCGATATTTCAAATCTTTCGTTTTTCTCGAAAGAAGATATTTCGCTTACTTTTCAGCCAATATCTTCGTAGTTTCCAGAACCAGCTCGGCGGACTTCTCTATGATTCTGACATCAACGTTAAAAGAATGCGAGACAGGTTGCACATATCCTGTTAAAGAACAAATTCGATCATCAACTCTGAATTCCATGAAAGAAGTATTTCAAACTTCTAAAGAAAGCAGTGAGCAGTATTGCACAATATATACATGCATGAATACATACATACATACATAAATACATACATACATACATATAGCTTAGCCGAAAACCAAGACGGGAAGTCAAATTGGCATTGCCTTAATAAATAATTGAAATTGTCACGATTTCAAAAATCAAAAAAAAAACCCTTTTTAATATGTAAACTGACTCATTAAAATTTTATCTTTGCTTCCAAATATATAATACTAGCGGCCTGTCCCGACTTTGTCCGGGTTGAACAAAATATTATACCAATAAATTTCCAGTTGATAGCCAATAAATTGTAAATCTTCTTTTACCTTAAATATCCAATAAAAAGCGTAGTTCCAAATGTAGTTTTCTTCAATAAA
>OU015499.1:160417169-160432169 GCA_907164885.2 Dolomedes plantarius
TTTTGTCTATAAAAATATCCCTTACGATTTTTATAAATATATATATTTTTTTCTACATCAATTGTATATATTGATCCTCGTATTTATTATAAATATATATATATATATATTTATACTTATTTTGGCATTAATTGCATACATTGACCGTTGTATTTAACTTGAATGTACTACGTAGCGAAGTGCGGGTTTTCAGCTAGTTAGTGTATAAAATATTTAAGAAGCGCATTAAGGCGACAATAGACCTTCAGATTGACAAAAATATGTGCCCAAAACAATTATTTTTCTTTCTTTCAGAAAACGATCCTGCAACTCATCAGCTTTAAATTTAAAATGTCGATCCGATAATTATTAGCCGATTTATAAGTATTTTTTTGATATGTAAACAATGGAAATGTTACGTTAAATTAAAATTCTAAATGCCATTTTTCCAAAACAAGTTTTCGTGCCATTTCGGTTAGTTCAAAATGTTCCACGCGTCATCATTTTTGTTGAACTTTCATAAAATTTCATAAAATGATTTTTTATGCATGTTAGAATAAAACTTAGTAATCAATTCATTATACTATTTTCAAACAACTTAAAATTTTTACAATAAAAAATTTTTTTTGATAAAATTTTGCATAAAATGACCTATTTTTATCGATTTCTTTTCTAGTTTTTATAAATATGAATGTCAATCAAATATTGCTACTAACTTTTATTATAACTCTATAAACCTAGCTTAAGAGAGAAAATTAGATATGTGAGACAAAAATTAAATTGCATGGAGCATTTTTAAATAGAGTCATTAACAAACTGATGTTAATTAATATCTTAATTAATTACAATCTGATTTTTTTTTTAAATTTAGGATTTCCATCTCTAAACAACCCTGTATAAGTATACAAAATTTCATAGCAATTGGTTAATAAATAAAAAAAAGTTTTTCATGGTCCATTGTCGCCTTAATAGAACAAAATTGCTAGGAAAAATCTGCACATCGCACATAATAGACAGCCCTGGTGATCGCGTACCCATCCGACGGGTTTGTAACCAGTTGCGCCGTGTGCGTGGCTCCATTCAATTACATAGGTTGCGACGCATCACGGTCTGGTTTGTGATTTGAGTCAGTTATCAGTTTCTTTTGAGTTGCTCCGTGTGCAGACGGTCTTAAAGTACTTACCTCACAGCGAGATTCCTTGATGTTTCAAGTAAAACCTTAGCAATTCTGTCCAGTTCGCTGTTATCGAATTGCTCAGCACTCGTGTAACGTGGCACGTAACCTGCAAGAGATTGTACAAGAATGCTTTTGAGGTTTGCCTACGGCATTGAAAATCAACAAACATGTCGTTTTTGTTATAATATCGAGATGTTGTCAATTTCAAAAAGGTATACAGAATTTAAAAGCCAGGTCACCCGCACGTTATGGATAACTGTAAAATAACAGCAACAAAAAAAAATACAATACTACCCCAACGACAAAAATGTCCAGAGAAAGACCACCCTTTCTTGGGGTGATGAAGCCCAAAAATATTTTAACATCGTTATAAGGGGAGTTAGTACCTGTTCAGTCTTC
Source organism: Dolomedes plantarius (assembly GCA_907164885.2). Taxonomy (NCBI): domain Eukaryota; kingdom Metazoa; phylum Arthropoda; class Arachnida; order Araneae; family Dolomedidae; genus Dolomedes; species Dolomedes plantarius. The sequence continues at coordinate 160,418,725 of OU015499.1, forward strand.
ATAAAAGACTTATTATTTTTATTCTTATGTGTTAATAATTCATTTTAATTTTTTAAATTCATTTATTGTTTGCATTTTGTATTTTAGTTAAGTTTCTGCTCACTAGATGGCGTCACTATGTTTGTTTATTTTTTGCTGTTGATTCGACGCTAAGTTATGCAAAAAAAAAAAAAATGGCTATTCGCTATGTTGGATGCGATTCCATTCCTATTCTTTTTGTAAAGGATAGACATTTTGAAGTCAATGATTCATGTGATACACTCTGATTCGGAATATTTATTCTTTATGTCGAAAATTCAAGTTATGTGCAAAACTGGAGTCATTTATTAAATTTATAGTATGGATACGTGCATTGAAGTCTTATTTTGTACTGATTTATTCAACTATTATTCAGATGATGGTAAAAGTTAAGCCATTCCAATATTATTTGTATTAAATGAATTAAGAAGATTGATATAACTGCATCTTTAAAACAAATCCATTAAATATTTATTTTTGGTAATGGAAACTAATACAGTCCACTAAACTATGATATTATATTTATAACTTCACTGATCCTCCAGTACCCGTATATTGATGAAAATATCGATTTTTCAATTTTTTGTCAAAAATATACTTTGACACCCTTAGTATATTGGTACAAAGTTTTGAGATGATCTGACGATTGTAAATGTATCAAAAATACCTTTCGTTATCTCGACAGCCTTTTAAATGCCACGCCCACTTCAATGTTTACATTTCTTTTACTCTGAAATTTCCTCCCTAAATTACAAACAACCCGGGTGATTACCCAGATAGTCACAAATTAAGAGTAGGGACCCCAATAAATGAAGTATTTCTTCCTAAAATTCTACCAGTATATCAACGGCTTGCATCTAACGAACTTCTGGAATGATGTGTGCGTTGTGGAACTCAAAATGCTAATGAGAGTTTGCACAGTGTGATTTGGGCAAAGTGCCCTAAAGAAATATTTGTTAACTAGATGTATTACCCGGCTTCGCTCGGGATTCAGTTTCTGTTATTATTTTTTTTCAATGATTAGCCTCATGTTATTATGTTCTGAAGTTTTCGCTAAAATTTTTTTGCGGTTGCAAATAGCATTAGTTTGTTGTCGGTGCTGTCGTTGTTCATCGCTTTCCTCTCCTTTCGATGTTGAAGCTCGAAGACGATCGTATGTTCGACGCGTTCAAAGTTTCTTCATCAGTCTCACTGCTTCGGATCACTACAGTTCGAATTCTGGTACCTTCGAGCTCTTGGGAATGTGTTTTCTTCAGATTCTTGTGTGCGTCTAACTGTATTTCGAATTCTGCTGGCTTCGCGCTCTTCTGTTTTTTTTCATCACATTGCTCATTTCTCAACAATCTTTGACATTTTGCCCTTACTTCTGCAGGATGAAAAGTTGCTCTCCTCTTTTTGGACATTTTAAAGCATTAATTTACAGCTAGTCAATAACGTTTGAATGGATTTATTATTATAGAAAAAGAATCAATAATGTTTGAATGGATTGAGATCACATTCAATATTAAAACACATGAAATCTCATAATTATTATAGAAAAAGTATATACACGTATTTCATGCTCGGAATTCTTTCTCAAAACTAAATCGTCTGCTACGTTTCAATGCCACTTTCGAACTTTCTTAATTATAATATACACGTATTTCATGATTGTAATTCTTTCTCAAAACTAAATCATCTGCTATGTTTCAATGTCACTTCAGTTATATAAATCATCCTGTCAAGGCTAAACGCACATGTTTCTAGCTACGTGAACGTGTCCTTCAGTATATTTGAGTTTGAACAGGTAGCTTGGGGTAGTTTCAATTCATGAAATGGATAGATAACACATTCATTGAAAATGAATGACTTTCCATCCTTATATTTTCATTTTTAAAAAGAAATATTCCGGCGTTGCCACGCATATGAAAATAATACATCAAATTCATTCTTGCATGCGCCAATATATGAATAAATCACGCTTTTAATTCATGTCTATTTATTTTTACGGAAATGTTATAATTTAATTGGCAACAATGGAATGTTACAATGGCTTTGAACAAAAATATCCGTTGATACCGCGCAAATTTGTTCTAACATAATTCGGGAATGGTACGTCGTAGCGGTATGAAAATAGTCTATAACCTTCACGCAAGTTCAAGCAATAAGTTGTCCAAGTTTCATCGCAATCGGATGAACGGTACGGCAGCGCATAAAATACGAACAAACAAACAAACATTCATTTTTATGTATATAGATAGATGAACAACGTGTAAAACTCTGTGTAAGAACAGCAGTTTGTGAATTTAATACAGGTACAATGCATACAATAAGAGCAGTACAAAAGACACTATAATAATTCGAATAATAGGTATAGGTAAAATAGGTATAATAATGCAAAGTACCGACTTGCCCGCAAATTATAAAAAAAAAGGTATTCATAAAAGAGGACATCTCCCCAGAATGAGAGAAGGCGTTACATAATCAGCAGGATGTGTTTAAAATCGTCAAGTGTTATGAGTGGTGTTTGTGTGATGGTGAAACATTGCGACTTAAATTTTCAAATTTCGAACGAAACTGTTAATTAATTCTGTAAATCTTTATCATAAATGTCTCGTAATACATATTTATAAATATTTAAAAGCACTCTAAGAAAGATATTTAAATTGTTATTCCCTTTTTACCCCAGTTTTCTCGTCATTTCTGTTTGGATAAGTTTTTAATTAAAGCCTCTAATTATAACTAATTGTTCACCTATTCAAAGAAAATGGCTATAATTTTAAAGATATATAAGTAGTAACATAATGAAATTAATATTAAGAAAACTGGAACAGGTATTTGCAGTTTTTTCAATGCTTAAAATCTTTAAATTGATTTTTCTCAGTTTGCTGTTTTTGACGTATTACTGTGTTTAAAACATGATTACGCCTACAAATATATGTCAAAGGAGTCCATTATTTTTTTGAAAGTTCAATATAGTGTATTTAATAAAACTATGGATGGATTTTACAATATAATGAAAAGGAAAAAAAAAGAAAAACCGAAATGTTGAGGAACCATGTTTTTTGCTGTATTTTTGCCTATATTTGTATATTTTATTTGTTTTCTCATAAACTAATTCATTAATTGTAAAATCGATCTATAAAAATTATAAAGTATAATGTCATACACATCCAATAAAAAAATCATGTTAGAATTTTGAGAACTAAAGGAGAAAAGCAATTTTTAAAATTATTTAAATTTTAAAAAAATTTTAATTTCTCAATTTTTACCCACAAAATGATTTTTTTTCTTGTTAAAATTAGTTCGTTTAAAGTGACTGCCTACGTTGAAAATGTCATTTTTTGACTATTTTGGTCAATTTCATTTTTCGCAAGAATCGTGTAATTCATTCTTTTCTCTTTTCAAAACTGTTTTGATTTTCATTCTGCATCAATTAGAAGAAGAGTTATAGCTATTTAAAAAAACATATTCTGCTACAAAATTGAAGTGACAAGCAACTTTAAATGCATTTTTCTCAGAATTATGTTTTTTAGCACAAATCTCTACGGTTATCATGATATCTCACAAAATAATGTATATAATTTGATAAAATTTTCAGGAAATGTTTTAGATGCTATTGTTAATGAAATGACTGAAAATAATTAGTGTATAATAAATAGATTTTTATTTGGGGCTGTTTTTATAAGGAAAGGAATGAAGAATCGGGGAAAATCTTCATATTGGAACATAAAATTGCGTGTATTATTTTTGCATTTTGAAATTTCTCTTAGATTGTTGGTCATTTTGAAGATAACTGTCATATATATCATGTGTGAGAAAAAAATTAAAATAGTAGCATATTAGGATTTTGTGCAGAGTGATAGGCGTTTTAGCTAAATTTCATTAAAAATTACTTCAAAATGACCAATTTATAAAAACGTATTTACAGGTAAGTTTTTTGTTCCTTTTTTTAATTTTTAAGTGCTATGTTACCATAAAAGACCAAAGAATCCCTTTAAAAATTATTTTTTTCAAAAATTGACTCCGAACATAGGAAGTCACCTTAAGTATTACCTATAATAATATGTGTATACTATAGGTAAATATACTTCTGCAAAAATATTCCTTCATATGGTACCGAGTCCCCTTAAAGCAAAGAACTAGCGACAAACTGGCAGACTAGTTTGCTCTAATAACATAAAGAAGTGTCACTTACCAAACCTTTTCTGTGCCAGCCTCAGTGCTTCGTTTACATCCTCGTAGCGAATGCAATCTGCCGTTGCTCTTTCCGCTACAGCATGGTTGTTGCTGTAAAAGTTGTATATCATTAGTTTGAAGTCGGGCATTTTTATAAATAAAATGCTCAGTGAAAGACTGTCAACACAGTTTAGCTTTGTAAGTCTTGTACTGGATCTCATAACCTATTTTCTATATACCGCGATTTACCGTCTACAATTCGCGTTAAAAAAATTGTGAATTTCTGGATGCTGATTAACGGGCGCTGCGTATTATCTATCCCTTTTTTCCCAACACTGTTGGGTAATGCTAACAGTTGTCTTGAAAACAAGGTTTTAATATATTTTATTTATAACAGGCGATACAGTAGGTATCAGAATACAAGGTATCGCTTTGCAAAATGATACTGCGGGGTTAGAATGTGACATTCTTACTCTGGCCTGTCAATTTTGAAGGCTGGGATCGCATCTTGCGTTTTGACCAATAATTTGGGGGTTAGAATGTGACATTCTTACTCTGGCCTGTCAATTTTGCCGGCTGGGGTCGCATCTTGCGTTTTGACCAATAATTTGTGAGTTAGAATGTGACATTCTTACTCTGGCCTGTCAATTTTGCCGGCTGGGATCGCATCTTGCGTTTTGACCAATAATGTGTAAGAAGATCGGTGCAAAGGGAGTGAAACCAAGCGCTTGTAGATGATGTACGCTTTCGTAGAACCGCATGCAGTGGGCACTGGCAGATCATTTGTCTGTTTTGATTTCTGAAAATTCGTTGTCTGTTGATACTACTATTGGAAATAATAAACGTGATTCGGTTTTGTATCTCACTGTAAGCTTCGCTCTAAGTGAAAGTAAAACATTTTGACTACATCCTCAAATGACGATGAACTCTGGGGTGTTACTAATAGCACTGAGAGAAAGAAAGTGAACAGGACACAATGCTTTTGTGGATAATACGATTTTTCAACTTAGGATTACATTCCTCAATAACGGTCCTCCGGTGAAGAAAAAAATGTCCGGCGTCGCGAGTTATAATTTTGGCAGCGTGCCAAACCCAGTAGCAGTAAACAGTTAAAGGGACAGTGAACCTTCAAACCTAACTTTTTTTGTTTTGAATGGATTTGCTTGAAATTTGAATATTTGATTAGTACCATAGATATGTAAAAGTGATTAAAATTTAAAGATGAAATATTAATAACTTATGAATTAGGAATTATTAATTATATCAAAAATTGGCCTCATTAAAAATGTTCCAGGTGCATTTCTTTTGCATATAATAGGGTCATTTTTATTTACAGGATACCTTATAGAACTAACGATGAAACTTATTGCTTATTTTAAGCATTCATTAAAAATATAAAGAGAAAAAAATAATAATAGTGAAAACACCCTTTTTATGACGCAGAATACCTATAAATCATATTTTCGAGTACAAAATTTAGAAATTCTGAGCTACGAAACATAATTTTTTTCAATATGATTTATTCGATATACAGTTAAGTATATAAAACTTAAATTTCAAAGCAATACGATCATTAGAAATGCGCCCGGAGCAATTTGAATATTCGTATGACATGAAATTTTTATTTTGAGAAAAACACATTTAAAGTTATCGCTATTAGTTAGCACATAATATCTAAATTAAACACAAACGCCTATAACTAGGAAAGTAATCGCAGAAATTAAAAATTCTTTTTGCAACACATTCCTACTCGTCTGACGTTTCATAATTCAATAAAATAAAAAAAATCGAATTTTTGGACACATTTTACAATTTTGAAAGTCCACTGTCCCCTTAAGCAGAAAAGTACCAAAATGCGTCAAAAAAAAAGAGGTAAGCAATGATAAGTAATCCTACTTTAATAACCGTCGATAGTTTAGTTAGAAGAGACTACCTGAAATATGTTTTTTTTAAATCTAAAATGTACTTGGTGTTTTGAAATTAATTCATCATTAAATATTCTGGATTATGAAAGGCTCGAAGGGTTTATTTCGATTGCAGTATGAATTCGAATCGTATCCAACATTAATCTGAGACATCTCTTCTTGCAAACCTCGAATAGCAATGCGATCAAGATAAAAGAATTTTCGATCCGCTTTACGTCTTTACAGCAAGGAACAATGAGCGAAGTTTCCTTTTCGTTTTTATCGATGAAAATTGTGGCTGCGGATTATTGTCAGAAAATTACGCCATACAAAGTATGTGAATATTTACAAATTCTACAAAATAATATGTGAATATTTATTGTTGTCATGTGAATTTATTATACAAAGTATGTGAATATTTATTGTTGTCATGTGAATTTATTATACAAATTATGTGAATATTTATTGTTGTCATGTGAATTTATTATACAAAGTATGTGAATATTTATTGTTGTCATGTGAATTTATTATACAAAGTTTGTGAATATTTATTGTTGTCATGTGAATTTATTATACAAAGTATGTGAATATTTACAAATTATACAAAGTATGTGAATATTTATTGTTGTCACGTGAGTTTATTATACAAAGTATGTGAATATTTATTGTTGTCATGTGAATTTATTATACAAAGTATGTGAATATTTACAAATTATACAAAGTATGTGAATATTTATTATTGTCATGTGAATTTATTACACAAAGTATGTGATTATTTACAAATTATACAAAGTATGTGAATATTTATTGTTGTCATGTGAATTTACTATACAAAGTATGTGAATATTTATTGTTGTCATGTGAATTTATTATACAAAGTATGTGAATATTTATTGTTGTCATATGAATTTATTATACAAAGTATGTGAATATTTATTGTTGTCATGTGAATTTATTATACAAAGTTTGTGAATATTTATTGTTGTCATGTGAATTTATTATACAAAGTATGTGAATATTTACAAATTATACAAAGTATGTGAATATTTATTGTTGTCACGTGAGTTTATTATACAAAGTATGTGAATATTTATTGTTGTCATGTGAATTTATTATACAAAGTATGTGAATATTTACAAATTATACAAAGTATGTGAATATTTATTATTGTCATGTGAATTTATTACACAAAGTATGTGATTATATACAAATTATACAAAGTATGTGAATATTTATTGTTGTCATGTGAATTTACTATACAAAGTATGTGAATATTTATTGTTGTCATGTGAATTTATTATACAAAGTATTTGAATATTTATTGTTGTCATGTGAATTTATTATACAAAGTATGGGAATATGAGTTATTTTTGTTTCCTGTCTCAAAAAAATCCCGTGACCTAGTGATGCCCAAATCTGCAAACATTTTTTTATTTTGGTTATTTTTCCGATTTTTATGAATTTTTAAAGATTATACAGACTTTTTCTCACCCGGTATTAAAACATTGAAAAATCAAATAATTTATCTATATAAAAAGAAAATACTTCTTTTTATTCATAAAAGGTTTGTTGAAGTTCAGATTTAAATTAGATTATTGGAGCCGAAAAGGATTATACATTTAGAAACAATATCATGTCATATTTTCAACAATAAAAAACTACGTAAAAATATTAAAAATTAGTAATTACGAAAAATTTAAAGTATATTTTTAATTTATTAATTTAACATGATGTAAATTTACTTAAACTATCCCCGACCCCCATGCATTTTTTGGGCGACCCTTCCACCGGTCTAGAACAAACCGAAATGAAATCTACTTCCATTTAAAACAAGTAATATAAAAACAAAATTTTTTAAAGCAATTCCTACTTATTTCTATTTATACATAGCATCTTTATACAAGTATAAAGGTCAAGAAAGAAAAAATTGAGTGTGAACTAATAGTAGGAATTGAAAAAAAGGATTGCCTGCCAGAACCTTGCCTAGTGTGCGAGATTAGGAGGGGGGAAAAGAGAGAGAAAAAGTTTGTCAAGTTGGGGATTCGATCTCGCAATCTACAGGACGGGAGAAGCCCGCGATACCGCAGTGCTACCGTTTAGATAGTAACAAGAGGGAAATTACTATTCAAGAGCAAGAGACGCTCTAGGTCTAAAACTAAAATCGATTAATTAAATTTAATTAATGAATTAACATTTGAAAAAACTGTATTAACATCAAGTGTCATCCACTACAAGTTTAAAAAAATGCATTTGAACTTGAGTGGATGAATAAAAAGTACTTTTATTAACGATTGAAAATTTGAACAAGATATATATAGGGAGAGTGTGAACTAATAGTAGGAATTGAAAAATCCGGCTTATGTGCTAAAGAATATTGTTATCCCGAAATCGTCTGCTTCGTGACCACTTACCCGTAATCTGAGTAGGGATCATTGGAGCGGGGCGATCGAGACCTCTTCAGCATTACAGCACATTCCTTGCTCGAGGCGTACTCTTTGTCTATGCCGGAGGCCACACAACAGGGCACAAACAACGCCCAACAAACAAGCAGCAAAACCCATTTCGGGCTTTTGGAGGTCCTGTAAAACGAAAGAAAAATGACTATAATCTATATATATAAAACAGTTCCGTAACTGACTGACTGATCACACTGGTCGACTACCCAAGTGTCGACCAGTAGATTTCATTATATATATATATATATATATATATATATATATATACTCCCTTGAGCATAAACGTGTGTCAGATGGTTGAATTTAAGAGTTTTATAAGTTGAACATGCTCTGTCATTTCGCTTGTCAATATATATATATATATATATATATATATATATATATATATATATATATATATATATATATATATATATACAGTCGAACCTCCATATATCGAACTTCCCTATATCGAAATTTTCTATATATCGAACTCTTAGCAAATCTCCATGTTCATTACATAGAAAAACTGTTTCCATATATCGAAAAAATCTCTATATATCGAAATTTTTTTCAAGACATATTGGAAGATTTCATTCTAGTTTAGAATAAAATCTCCCAATTTTTGGCGTTTGAAACAATACGTCGTGAACTTCAATACGCTGAAAATGTCCCTGATGAAGTTTTTAGTGGACTGAATAAATGCGAACATTTCTTTGATGAATTTTCTGCAAAACTGGCTGTTCAACAAGATATTCGTAGTTTTTTTAAAAGAATGTAACTGTGATCATTGTAACCACTGTTTGGATTATTGTTTTTTAAAGGGTATGTAGTACTCAATAAATCTTTCATATTAATTCATTTTTTTGTTATTAACTTTCATTTAATGTGATTCGCATATAAATTGGAAATGGAGTTTCGTATGCGAAAATTAGCTTTAATTTTAATGATTTAGGAGAATTATGATAAAACTAAGATCAATTCTATATATCGAAATTTCTATATATCGAATTTTTTTAAGGCACTTTGCTACTTCGATATATGGAGGTTCGACTGTATATATATATAAATAAGAATAAGATGAAAGAAAAAACCAGTAATAGCTCTAAAGCTACTTGCAGCCAGGAACAAACAACATGTAAAGAAAAGTATGAATAAGGTTTTTGACAGCATTTCTTCATCAGCGGTGTCAATACTGTCTAAAAACCAAAGGATTGTTTCTGATGAGTATGATCTATTAAATAAACACACTCAGACACCGTACAATCCATTATTAACAGAAGAATTGATTAATAAATGAATCAAGTTTGATTAAAAGTACTTAACCAAAGAACATCAAGCCTGGCGCTAGTCAGAGTGGAAGTTAAGAACTTGTAACCGCAAGATGACTGACGTCATAAAACTTGCAACCATTGAGGTAGTGGATTCTCAGTAACACACTTACTTAGGTTACCGTATTTTAAGACTATTATCCTTAATTATTTAGTTTTTATTATTATTACTACTATGAATTAATTTTATTATTATTTTATTTTACTTATGATTTTTATTTTTATTTTTAGTAGTTATTATTTCTATTTTAACCTATTGTTATGTTTAATCCATCGTTTTTCCGTATGTGTCGTTCATTTTATCCAGTCCCAACGATCATGTTGCTTTGTTAAGTTTCCGCATCTATCGTTTTCCCGCATTTATCGTTCATTTCAACCGGTCCCTTGAAAAATGATAGATCGAGACTCCACTGTATATATAATTAATATATATAAATATATATATATATATATATATATATATATAAAACAGTTCCGTAACTGACTGACTGACTGACTGACTGACATACAACACACAGACCAAACCGCTGGACCTAAAGGGCTGACATGTTGCATGGCGATTCTTCTTAGTGTGTAGGGGTGCACTCAGAAAGATTTTTGAAACATTCTTCTTACATTTTTTAAAATTAAATTTTTAAGCTGTTTTAGTAACTTTTTTTAAGTTTGCATTTAAAATAATAATTTGAGGGTTATAAAATTTATATCACGAGAAAGATCCTAAAAATTCCTTTAAAATGAAAACTTTTTCGAATCTTTACCACTATTTTCTGACTTTTGGTGAATTTTTAAAGATTCCTTTTTAGAATTTAATTTATTAAATGCGGATCACGTGATTTCTTTTTCTGGTATTTTAAATAAATGTATCGTCACGTGCATAACAACTAAATAGACAAAAAAAATATTTTATTTCTTGCTAATGCGGCAGACGGTTGGAAAGTATCCAAAAAATATTAAAATGCAGTAAAAGATATGATACTCAAACTGTTTTTTACATCAATTGTATACATTGATCGTCATACTTGTTATAAATATATATATATATTGGCATTAATTGCATACATTGACCGTTGTATTTAATTTGAATGTAATCCGTAGCGAAGTGCGGGTTTTCAGCTAGTCAAGAATAATATTTGAAAAATCAAACAGCTTATTAGAAGAAAAAATGTTAGCACTACCTCTACTGTACGTATTTAAGGGGACAAGGTACATTCAAATTCTTTTTTTTAAGTTTTACTCTTTATACTTAACTAGCTGAAAACCCGTACTTCGCTACGGAGTACATTCAAAATAAATACAACGGTCAATGTATGCAATTAATTCCAAAAATAAATAAATAAATATATATATTTATAATAACTACAACGATCAATGTATGCAATAGATGTAGAAAAAAAAATAATATATTTATAAAAAAATCGTAAGGAACATTTTTATAGACAAAATAATGTAGAAGAAAAATATTCAAATTTTATCTAATAGGACATACTAAAGAATAGAGTACAGTTAATATAGTACAATTTGAGGAACATAGTTTTACAGTTTTTTAATATTTTTTTGGATAATGTCCAATCGTCTGCCGCATTAGCAAGGGAAAAAATAATTTTTTGTCTATTTCATTGTTATGGACGTGACGATACATTTATTTAAAGTACCAGAAAAAGAAATCACGTGATCGGCATTTAATAAATTAAATTCTAAAATTGAATCTTTAAAAATTCACCAAAAATCAGAAAATGGAGTTAAAGATTCGAAAAAGATTTCCTTTTACAGGAATTTTTAGGATCTTTCTCGCGATATAAATTTCATAACCCTCCAATTATTATTTTAAATGTAAACTTAAAAAAGTTACTAAAACAGCTTAGAAATTTAATTTAAAAAAATCTATGAAGAATTTTTCAAAAATCTCTCTTAGTGCACCCCTACACCATAAGAAGAATCGCCATGCAAAATTTCAGCCCTTTAGGTCCAGGGGTTTGGTCTGTGCGTTGTATGTCAGTCAGTCAGTTACGGAACTGATTTATATATATAGATACTGTGAAACTTACACGTGTCCCGAAGTCAAAGTTCACAATATTTCCAAAATTCACCGAAATATACCAAAAAAGTGAAAAACACTGATTTATATATATATATATATATATATATTTTTATATATATATATTTATATATATATATATATATATTTTTATATATATATATATATATATATATATACATATATATATATATATATATATATATATATATATATATATATATATTTATATATATATATATATATATATATATATATATATATATATATAAATATATATATATATATATATATATATATATATATATATATATATAAATATATATATATATATATATATATATATATATATATATATATATATATATATATATATATATATATATATATATGTATATATATTTTAAGTATGGATTCCAATAGAGTTATTCAATGAACACACATAGCTTATCTTTTACACATGGTCGTTCACACTTCATGGAAAGAAAAACAAATTGCAGAAAATTATATGAAAAACACCTAGCTGCTGAAAAATAGGAATGTGTGGCAACACTCGATGAGGCATGGGCGTATTCAAGTGACTGTAACAAAGAAAGATGAATTTTCTATTGCTCAACTGACGGGAATGACCGTGCGATATGGCTTCGTTAGTGTACAGAAATGTCCCCAAAGGGATTCACGACAGTTGCAAGATTTTGTTACGACGGAAAATTAAAACTCAAAAAAGTCTCAAGTAACGCCAAAATTAATTCACTCAATTGTCAGCTGAATATTTTAGAAGTAATTTTTGAAAAAGAAATTCCAGCCTTATATGGAAAAGGACATTGATAAATTTGAGCTTCATATACGGACAAAGCCTCTAGTTAACCTTTAGCTTACGGGGACCATTTATATATATATATATATATATATATATATATATATATATATATATATATATATATATATATATATATATATATATATATCTTTATTTATATATATATATATATATATATATATATATATATATATATATATATATATCTTTATTTATATATATATATATATATATATATATATATATATATATATATATATATATATATATATCTTTATTTATATATATATATATACATATTTATGTATATATACACACACACACACATACACACACACATATATATATATATATATATATATATATAACCCCGTAAGGAAAAGGTTAAAAGTCTAAATCGACTGCCGCTATTTAGCAATAAAGGAATCAGAGGCAGGAATAAAGCGTATCCCATTGAATGAAATACCTGACGCTTCTCCAATGGACGATTGGAGATTCGATTTCGGTTTTTTAGAGGCAAATCTCCGCAAAAATACGGCATTTATACATAAAAATTTACTATCAAAATCTTTTCCATAAAGTGCGAACGATCTTCTGTCTATCAAAACATAGTTTGTAATATGTGAGACACTATCGCAAGATTTCATTGAAATATATTGAAAACTTTTTAAATGATGACCCTCCTCGTGTCTAAAAGTAATTGAAAAATGAATTTTCTCGAAAATGCATTTCAAGATGGTCATT
>OU015499.1:160437169-160439669 GCA_907164885.2 Dolomedes plantarius
AAAAAAAATTACAAAAGTCGCCGATAGGGGAAGATATAGCGCTGTTGTTGTCGGCGCACCCGAGAATTTGCATAAAACGCAAGTAAAACATAATAATTACAAGATAAAAATAACTTTTTATGTACCATGTTTTTAAATGTTCTGTTGAGTCATATAAACTCGACAATTCTATGTATTTAGAAATACTTTTTTAAAAATTTTTGGACGAATTATCCCATCAACATGAAAGAAAATGAAGTTAATTAGAAGTTGACTCGCGTTTAACTTTTCGTTCCCGTTTCGATCGATAGATGGCTCCACCAGCCTACGAAACAAAATTAACTGAAAATAACTGAAAGTTAATTCAATTCTGCTTAAAGATGGCTAAAAGTATCAAAAGAATACATTGTCATCTTGTTCTGATCTATTCTGAAAGTTTCGAATGTCTAGCTAGTCGGGAAGTTAGTTAAAAGTCGATTGCAAGATTTGTACTAGACAAACACACAAACACACACACAAACAAGAAAGCGAGTTAATAATAATAATTACAAGATAAAAAGACTTTTTATATACCATGTTTTTAAATTTTCTGTTGAATCTAGCATGTGGGCATAAATAAAAAATATCCCATTGTAATGAAAATGTAATTTGCTTGGTTCACTATTACGTTAATAGATGGCGCCTGTAGCGCAGTTACTTTTGCCTCCAGACGCTACTCGTATTTTTACGTAATGGATTTTAAAATATGGAATAAAGATGGCTAAAAGTATCAAAAGGATGCATTGTCATCGTGTTCTGAGCTATTCTGAAAGTTTCGAATGTCTAGCTAGTCGGGAAGTTAGTTAAAAGTCGATTGCAAGATTTGTACTAGACAAACACACAAACAAACAAGAAAGCTAGTTAAGAAAAACATGAAAAAAAATGCAAATGCGTGACTATGTAGTCGACAGTAGCGCCAGTATATCCAGCTATAAAGATAAGGGATGAATACCGAAAAAGTTGTTATTAGCAGACAAATGAATAACAAAGAAATTGCACAGCGACACCGCTTTATGCAACAAATTCTCTTCTCCCCCCTTCAATGTGACCACCATCCTGGTGGACGACACATTGCATCCTGGACACTACCTTCTCAACGCCCGAGCGTAACATGTCACCAGGTATGTTCATCACAGTCCATGATATGCTAATTAAGTTCTTCACAGCATATTGTCATCAAAGAGCTAATCCTGCATTCCCTTTAGTGTCTTTACATATCTGTATCCGAAAACTTGTACGTTAATCTGTCTCTATATATAAAACAGTTCCGTAACTGACTCATTCATTCATTCATTCACTGACTGACTGACATACAACGCACAGACCAAACCGCTGGACCAAAAGGGCTGAAATTGTGCATGGCGATTCTTCTTATTGTGCAGGGGCGCACTAAGAAAGAGTTTTGAAAAATTCTTGCATTTTTTAAAATTAAATTATTAAGCTGTTGTAACTTTTTTTAAGTTTGCATTTAAAATAATAATTTGAGGGTTATAAAATTTATATCACGAGAAAGATCCTAAAAATTCCTTCAAAATGAGATCTTTTTCGAATCTTTACCTCCCTTTTCTGAATTTTAGTGAATTTTTAAAGATTTATTTTTTAGAATTTAATTTATTAAATGCCGATCACGTGATTTCTTTTTCTGGTACTTTAAATAAATTTATCATCGCGTGCATAAAAACTAAAGAGACAAAAAAATATTTTTTTCTTGTTAATGCGGCAGACGATTGGACATTATTTTGTCTATAAAAATATCCCTTACGATTTTTTATAAATATGTTTTTTTTTACATCAATTGTATAACATTGATCATCGTATAGTATTTATTATATATATATATATATATATATATATATATATATATATATATTTATATTTTTGGTATTAATCGCATACATTGACAGTTGTATTTAATTTGAATGTACTCCGTAGCGAAGTGCGGGTTTTCAGCTAGTATGGGATAAAAAAAATAGTTTTCCGAGATCAGAGAGCGTTTGGTTAATCACGTGACTAAATCTTGTTTAGACTGTTTTTATTTATTTGAATGCGCCGCACTCACCCGTAAAGAAAATGCTACAAAGAGAAATTGGACCTCGGAGCGGCATTTTCTGCGTCGGAAGTCAGCCAGCTTCGCTCCGGTATTCGAGGTTTGGGATAAAGACTGATTTATATCGGACACACGTGGCGGTAAGAGGAGATAATCTGTGATGAAAGCTACCGATTTTATTAGAAATATCTGGAAAACTATACAAACGGTTGAATTGGGAACATTTTCATTGATTTGGATCAATTAAGCGAGGACGCTTATTACTTGGCTGACTAATTTCAGAGTTTCCCAGTAATACTTCCGCTGATATACTATATAGCTTTACCGTTTTAAAGATTCCTAATGCAATTCAAGGCTCTATGTTTTTAAACCTTTGTTGTGTTGTGAGTAATCTTGTGTTCTTCCAGTCGTCTGGCTGGAACATACAAGCAGCGG
>OU015499.1:160444669-160471789 GCA_907164885.2 Dolomedes plantarius
AACAAAAACACGACACATCCAGCAAAGAAGATGGAAAACATTTGAAATTATCAGATTCTACAGATTCCGAGGGAATAGAATTTGATGAGAATCAGTGTGTTGGTTGGGGAGAAGAATATAATACCACAACCAACAAAGGATGACTGGATAAAATGAATAAGGTGCCTGAAGTGGTTCTATTAAACGTGTACAAACTATCAAGACCTTTGCCAAAAATGCGGTAAAATTTTACGAAAAGTGAAGGGTTGAAATTATGCTTCAAATGTTGTTTATTCGAATTTCATTCACTCATTGTCCGTGATATAATTGCATCTTTACAAATTACTATATGTTTTTCATGATTAACTATATGAAATGTGTTGTTTTTTGCTATTTTAACTCCACTTTTTCTCTCTTCTATTGGATTGCCATCTCTCCAAGGCTTGAAGGAGAGATGGCCATCTGCCATTTTAATTTCAAACTATGTTTCCCACCTTTCGTTCCCAATTTTTTTATTATTTTTTGCCCAAAATATGAGGAGTATATGTAAAAGAATTTTAAATATGCATAAATATTTCTTGTGTTTGCATTCTAAGAATTTTTATTTCAATCTGTAAAAACTATGCCATCTATTCTAGAGTTACGCAATATGTATGTATGTATGTATGTATGTATGTATGTATGTATTATATATATATATATATATATATATATATATATATATATATATATATATATATATATATATATATATATATATATATACAGTGGAATGTCGATATATCGTTTTTCAAGGGACCGATTGAAATGAACGATAAATGCGGGAAAACGATAGATGCGGAAGCATAACAAAGCAATATATTGCTTTGTTATATGATCGTTATCATATTATATGATCGTTATCATATTGCTTTGTTATATGATCGCTATTATTATATCATATATGATCGTTGGGAAGGGGTAAAATGAACGACATACACGGAAAAACGATGGATCCAAAAACGATCGATCGAGATTCCACTGTATGTATATATATATATATATCTTACTATTAACAGCTGAAGGTAAACAAATGTACGTTAGTGAGCAGACACGGGGACGGGCTAATCTCGAGAACCGAGCATAGCAGGATATCGCGACTGGTACCGATGGACGCGGACAGACGAGACGCGTGCACTGATACCATCCTCAACGTTCAAAACTTCTAACTTTTTTAATTATTAAATTAAAACCGCCGAACTCAAAAGAATCCGGACAACAGAAACAGCTGACATTCTGGGTGGGCCATCTCCTTTCCGTTTCGCAAATTTCCACTATTTTCATACATGCAAAATTCAACTTTTCCGTCCACCAATCGACATTTTTTTTTTATTTCCATGTGTTCTACAACTCTTCATCTTTAAGGATGTGCACATTTTAAAAAAATAAATTCTTTTTTCACTGCAAACGAAGCTTTTTCCCCAAAGCAGTTTTCCAAATTTCACGAAATCGACAATTTTGATGGACAAAAATTTCGGTATTCTGCACCTATTAATGTCAATTTTACGATTTATCGGCATTTTCTAGATGTTCAGCTTCCAAAATATACAAAATACATTTAATAAAAAAAATGCTATCATTCTAAAAAAGCGCACTTACAAAACTCACTTTTGAAATTTCCCGCGCTGATCGCCATTGTATCTTAATGTAACTGAATGCCGAGTTCGTAATTTTTCGACATATTATTTTACTCACTAATAATTCCAGCAAGTTCGTGAAAGTTTATTTCTAATTAATGAGCAAGTGATGATTAATCTTCCGCCACCAATTTTGAATTCATCAGAACTGTCTTTCTATTTTTTAAGCACTTTTTCACACTATGAGCTTTAATATTTACATTAGGGCCATGTTTCCAAAAGGGAAAATAATTAGTTGAGAACGAATCACTTAATAATTGAAATCCAGAAATAATTTTAAAGTACCAGAAATAATTTTAGTTCTAGGAAATGAGAAGTTAAAACCTTTAGAATTTTTTCTAATTGAATGAACTTCTTTTTTGTTTAAAAAGCAAGATTTGAAAACGGAATTTTGAAAGAATTATTTCAAAAGCCAAAAACATAATTTTGAAAATGAGAATTTTAAACATCTATTTCGTTTATTAAAAATTGCAATATATTTTTAAAAGTGATTAAACAGTTTTTAATCCTTAAGAAATGAAACTATTTCATCTTAATCGAAAAAGCAACACATCGGGTTGCCACTCAGCTAGTATATATATATATATATATATTTGAGGCTAAAAATATGGGGGGGGGCGATCGCGTGACCTTAAAACTGGATTTAGTTATTGAAATATAGGATTAACAATTTCAAAGTCTGGGAGTTCAAATATGCGGCATAAGGTATTGCAGTGAAAATAGAATAAATGGGTTCGACTTGATTCAATTCCGCAGAACCACATGGGAGAATTTTTAGTAGACGGATTAGCCTTGAGGAGTTGGCGCTAAGAAAATGCTTAGTTCAGCAAAAAGATCATCCGACATGACATCACGCATAAGTAATGAGCGTCACTAAG
Organism: Dolomedes plantarius; assembly: GCA_907164885.2. Lineage (NCBI taxonomy): Eukaryota > Metazoa > Arthropoda > Arachnida > Araneae > Dolomedidae > Dolomedes > Dolomedes plantarius. The sequence continues at coordinate 160,447,203 of OU015499.1, forward strand.
CGTTGGTTTTAACGTTGAAACAAAGGAAATCTTCAGAGCCATGGAGAGATAGCAATGAGTAAAGATGTGTGCCGTAGGTGCACAGATTTAAATTGGGTGGGGTTATTAAAAAGTAGTTTAATGGAGCTGAGTAATTATTGGAATTTTAATAAAGATGTTTAGGATGCTCAATTGCAAATATAAATATAATATCTTTTTAAAAATAATATAATAAAATAAATATAATATCAAATAATAAATATAATAATAAATATAATAAATATAATAATTAATAATAAATATAAGTAAAATAAATAATAAATATAATAAATATAATAATAAATATATTTTTTTTATTATTGGAAATATAAATATCTTTTTTTAATTCTTTTTTATGCCTGTTGTGTTAACTTCTTGCTGTTTGATGGATTTAATAATGATGAATGTCCTCGCCACCGGACCACCGACTGCCAAGTGAGAAATGATTCTCAGGATGTTTGGAATATTACGTTAAATAGATCGGGCGTGAAGCACCAACGTCCGACATATATATATATATATGTATATATATATATATGTATATATATATATATATATATATATATATATATATATATATATATATATATATATATATATATATATATATATATATATATATATATATGTATATATATACGTATATATGTATATATGTATATATATGAATTATGAAATATTAATTGTATAAAAAATAGGCCTCATTAAAAATGTTCCATGCGCATTTCTTTTGCATATAATATGGTCATTTTTATTTACGGGATACCTTATAGAACTAACAATGGAACTTGTTGCTTATTTTAAGCATTCATTAAAAATATAAAGAGAAAAAAAATAATAACAGTGAAAGCACCCCTTTTGTGACGCAAAATACCTATAAATAATCTTTTCGAGAACAAAATTTAGAAATTCTGAGCTACGAAGCATTATTTTTTTCAATAAGATTTATTTTATATACAGTTAAGTATATAAAACTTACATTTCAAAGCAATACGATAGTTAGAAATGCGCCCGGAGCAGTTTGAATATTCGTATGACACGAAAATTTTTATTTTGGGAAAAACACATTTAAAGTTATTGCTATTAGTAACCACATAATATCTAAATTAAATACAAATTCCTATAACTAGGAAAGTTATCATAGAAATGAAAAATTCTTTTTGCAACACATTCCTACGCGTCCGTAGTTTCACAATTCAATAAAATAAAAAAACGAATTTTTGGACAAATTTCACAATTTTGAAAGTCCACTGTCCCCTTAATAAAAGAAATTCAGGGATCGGTTTTAAACTGAAGGTTCCAGTCTAAATTTCCTTCGTGTAGCGAAAGATGACCTTAGCAATCTACAATTGACGAAACAATTGAGGGTGCTGTGTACTAACCCTATTGGATTCGCTCACCTCCATGTTAACCTATGGCGAAAATGTGTCCAGGGATTGCTGACGTGGATTGGAGGATTTTCTCCAAAAAAAATTGTACTCCGTAGTAGAGAAAAAAAATTTGACACCTGTGGGCAGCTTTTGTTATTTTTTAAAGAAAATAATACTTTTAAATTTATATTATTCGGGAGAAAAATAGGGTATAGTGTGTTTGAAACGCTTATCCGTACCTTCATTGGGCGAAATTTATCAAATGAATTCTGTTGTAAGGTACAAAAACATCGAGACTATCTGAAAATATCCTTTTTATTGGATAACTAGCTGAAAACCCGAGATATAGATGCGTGTATCTTATTCTAAAACTTTGAATGTGTTATCAGTGATGTTTTGATTGCAGAAAACTACGGAGACGCCTAATATAGATGCGTGTATCTTATTCTAAAACTTTGAATGTGCTATCAGTGATGTTTTGATTGCAAAAAACTACGGAGACGCCTAATATAGATGCGTGTATCTTATTCTAAAACTTTGAATGTTTTATCAGTGATGTTTTGATTGCAAAAAACTACGGAGACGCCTAATATAGATGCGTGTATCTTATTCTAAAACTTTGAATGTTTTATCAGTGATGTTTTGATTGCAAAAAACTACGGAGACGCCTAATATAGATGCGTGTATCTTATTCTAAAACTTTGAATGTGCTATCAGTGATGTTTTGATTGCAAAAAACTACGGAGACGCCTAATATAGATGCGTGTATCTTATTCTAAAACTTTGAATGTTTTATCAGTGATGTTTTGATTGCAAAAAACTACGGAGACGCCTAATATAGATGCGTGTATCTTATTCTAAAACTTTGAATGTGTTATCTGTGATGTTTTGATTGCAACAAACTACAGAGACGCCTAATATAGATGCGTGTATCTTATTCTAAAACTTTGAATGTGTTATCTGTGATTCAGTATCACAAAAAAAAGTTCTATTCATGCGCTATTTTTGAACGAAAACGGTGCTCATGATTAGAGTGAAAGCGAAATAATTTTTTAAAAAATCTGCCATTTTGCCTGCCTTCGATTACTGTACTAGCGTTTTCTTAGTCTGCAACCGAGGAAAATCGATTGTAATTCAAACTGGGCCTAATTTACTGTTATTTATAGTGAATTTATTAATTTTTTCTCAACCCTAACTTGCTTCACCAGGTGTAGTGCTTATTTTTCTACTAAAAGAAATTTTGCTAAAATCAGCCTATAGATTGTCAATTTATAAGCATTTTAAAAATATACTAGTTGGTATCCGTCAAAACATGATGGCTAGATAGTATATAAATGCACTAATACACAAATTATACTCAATACATCATTGCCAAATGTTGACAATCATAATAATGCGCAGAAACAAATTAACGTGTTTAAGCTGCCTCGTGCTTAGTGAGTATCTAAAGCTAGATTTAAAAATGTCACCGATCGTGCTCAGAATCCAATTTTTTAATTGCAAATTATCGCTCATTAAACCGCGCGAAATAAACAATTTCCTTCTGGTTTAATCTTACATTTCACAAACATAATCATCATAAAAATAAAAATGGCCGAGAGAGATCTAGAGAGACTCATCAGAAAAACGTGTTTACATTAAAACGTGTCACTGAGCATGCGCAGAAACAATGAGTTTCTAAAGGAAGATTTAAACATGCCACTGAGCATGCGCAGAAATCTATTTTTCAATTGTAAATTATTACTAATTAATAGAAACGTACAATAGGAAAACGGCGGGACCAAAATTTTCGTTCGTTATAGCCGTGAGTTCGTTATATTCCGGGTTTGCTATAACGGAGTTCGAAAGTATTAATTAAATTACGTACAACAGGAAAACTGCGGGACCAAAATTTTCGTTCGTTATAGCCGTACAGTCGAACCCCGGTATAGCGAACCCGGTATACAACGAACTCACGGCTATAACGAACGAAAATTTTGGTCGCGCAGTTTTCCTATTGTAAGTGATTTAATATATATTTTGTCAGTTTAATGTAATAGATTTTAGTCGATTTAATTCATTAATGATCATTTTTAATACATCATTATTGAATACACATTGCAACTAATAAGTTATACATTTTGTGAACTCTAGCATTTTTCTTAACGGTTCGGATAGAGCAAAACCACCGGATAAAGCGAACAAAACCCTTGGTCCTCGAAGTTCGTTATAACGGGGTTCAACTATATTAATTCCAACACTGAATTATGAATAACCCGACTGAATTTAAATATTGATTTTAATTTTTTGAATTCACCGATTTTAAATATAATCTTCCTTTCGGCGTAGTATTGAATGCGTTTAAATTAATCGTTGGCTATGAACATGTTAAGTGTGGTCTTTTACCGATCAAATATCAATTTTTTGAGAAACATCATAACCAATAAATAGTTTTTCTCTCAAATATATGACAACAAGAATCAAATCTAAAATTATAGAAAACACATTGGAAATGTTGACGTTCAGAAAATATTTTGAACAAAACAGAGCATCACTCAATTCATAATAATAAATTTTATTTTAAAAAGACAATATACGTCGTTTTTACTCGAAATCGGTAAAAATACATAGTCCTTCCTTTATTAAATATCTATTTTAAGTCGTTCATATTAGTATCATCTACAAATACGACATTATGCTGAGTGCAGAAGAGGAATTCAACAACGGCCGAACAACAATCTTCCTTGAATCCAGAAACAGATTTATCTCAAGTACACGAATTCCTTTGTCTTGGGATCTTCCTTCCAGAATTCCAAGTTGATGTGGGGCAGATCTTTGCAGTTGTATCTCGGGTTGCTGAAATGAGGAAAGGCATTGTTAGAGATGGGCAAGTAGAATCGAATTTCAAAACTGTAAAGAGGTGCAAAATGTTACTCAAAGTTGTTGTTACATATGGAAGTTTTTGGAAACAATCCTTACATTTTGCAGTCGAGACTGTTGGGTATTTACTTAAGGGAGCACCCTGTAGGTGGCCAGCATTACCCCCTACAATCCGGTCCATAATTTTGAAACGAGTCAAGAGACTGGCACATTTGACTTCCGAAGGTAAATTTGTGAACTTGGAGGACATTAACATATATATATAATATATATATATATATATATATATAGTATATATACAGTGGTACCTCGACTTACGAGTTTTCAAGATACGAGCTTTCTCTCGGTAGATTTTTTGCTTCGAGTTACGAGCTAAAATTCGGGTTATGATTAAGCTTCATATATCCCACCGCTAGTTTGAGCAGCGAATGCCATGTAACGTGCTCATCAAATGAGAACATAAGAAGCATATAATATTTACAACCTTTATGTACAATTATTATACAATTGTATGATATTATTCTGAGACTACTATCCAGTCTTAAACCGAGAGATTGGATTCTGAGAAAACGTTCTTCGGATTCTCAGAAAGAAGAATGTGGACATAAATGCCACAGTGAACGATGCAACAATCGCCCAGCTTCCGTGTCTCACTAGTTCGCTTTAAGAGAGTAGCTGGTAATAAAAGCGAAAGTCAGGAAAGCGGTGCGAAAAGGTCAAAAAGCGACGAATAGGATATAATTTTTCAGTTCAACCTTTCTACTCCTCTTCCATGAGCATCTTCAAATCCGATCTCCAAGGTAAATGTTGTACATTACACTTAATGAAACAAATTTATTGCAGTACATTCTATTGTATTGCGTTTTTATACAATGTTCGTCGTTTATAAGCACGTTTTTCATATTTAAAAGCATGTAACAAAAAAATCGCGGTGTTTTGGGGGAGCCCGGAACGAATCAATGGCATTCCCATTCATTTCAATGGGGAAAATTGATTCGAGATACGAGTATTTCGAGTTATGAGCTAAGTCATGGAACGAATTAAACTCGTAAGTCGAGGTACCACTGTATATATATATATATATATATATATATATATATATATATATATATATATATATATATATATATATATATACAATATATATATACATACATATATATATATATATATATATATATATATATATATATATATATATATATATATATATATATATATATACATATATATATATATATATATATATATATATATCTTTATATAGGTATATATTTCTTCTGTCCGTGTGTATGTCACTGAACTCCTCCTAAACGGCTGGACTGATTTTTATAAAATTTTGTGTGAGCGATTAAGTTGATTCGAGAATGGTTTAGACTCATAATAAGACACCCCTAGCACCCTAGGAGGACAGGGGGTACATGTAAAAATAATCGAAAATGACTGATATCACTGTCGAATCAATAGTTTTCGGGGTCACTGAGATTAATAGTGACACTCCCGATGTCGTTTAAGGACAAGTACAGCCCCCCATTTGCATAGGGGGGAAGGAGGGGGGATGAAGGGGGAGTGTAAAATCTTCAAAATGACGGAAGAAGGGGGCATATAAAAGCTCCAAAATGACCGAGAGTAGTGTCGAATCCATAGTTTTCGGAGTCACTGAGATGAATATCGAAAACTAAAAGTGTTCTTTATAATCAAATTTTGAGTTAAATGATAGAGTGAATTTGTAATTTTATTTTATCATATGTATACTGTACATATACTTTTAAATACCCGTAAATAGAATTACTAAGATTTTGCACTATAGGTAGAATTCATTCCTTTTCCTGTGTAGTAAAAAATTGAGATTATTAAATAACTGGGTAACGCCGGGTACACAGCTAGTATATATCTATATATATATATATATATATATATATATATATATATATATATATATATATATATATATATGTATGTGTATATATATATGTACAAAATTTATAATTTTGGTATGCGCAGTGGTTAATCGAAACAACGGCTTGAGCCAAAATCGGCTCGGATATTTCTCGCAGCTGGGTCAATACTTACTTCTGAGGATCTGGCAACAGCAGGACCCACTTCTGTATGGTGGGGAAGTCGTCTGCGTTTTCGCAGAGGATTTTCGCTTGCGTCACTCCTCGTATCTGTTGGAGTTGACCTGAAAAGATCGGACTGTAGTAGACACGTGACACAAGGGATTCGAACGCTTATAAATGGCACGTATTTGTCAGACACATTATGTCTTGCAATTCATCTATGACATGGTGTACAAAAATAATAAATGTGTATGCTTTAAAATACTAATATCTGTATATATATATATATATATATATATATATATATATATATATATATATATATATATATATATATATATATATATAGTTTCTGGTAAAGTAATTTTGAAACCCTGCGGTGCTATTTGATTTTAAGATATGTATTTTATTTTAAAAGCTTCATTTTACCCTCACTCGTGAATCAAAGCGTTGCTGCAGCGCCCTTACCTGGAGTGAAGGATGAAGGGAATCCGGGATTCTCGTACCAGTAGCGGTCACCCCTGCGATTTCTGTTGAACTGGCGGGCGATGATGCAAGCGAAGGTGGGTCCGATGAAGCCACCTTCCACGGGGTACTCGGATATACCGGCCGACCACAAATCAATCTCGTCGGGGTGCCTGCGGAAAAAAATAAACATATTTTAAAGTACGAAGGACTTTAGATTGAAAACACGAGAAACAAAATATATATTAAAGATGGCAAATCATAAAAAACTCTATTCTGAGGTAGATAGAGAGACTGAAAGAAGTACAGGTATATAGCAATGTGCTTAACAGGCAGAACAGTCATACATATATATATATATATATTTATATCTATCTATCTATCTATCTATCTATATATATATATATATATATATATATATATATATATATATATATATATATATATATATATATATATATATATATATATATATATATATATATATATATATATATATATATAAGGCCTCTACTTGTAGTCCTACTAATTTTCCTGATGTTTTCACGCAAACCGCGGAACAATTACACCGCGTGATAGCACGTGGTGCCGATTCATGGATGACCTCAGAACCGCGTGTCGATTATTCACAAACTATGCGACCTCCGTTGCAGGCTAACTGAAAGCACGTACCGTTAAATGCAATGCGACTGACTTGAACTCCCGCTTGATAATTTGAATTGACTAGTGCTGTCATCTGTTGGCATTTTTTTCGTGAACTGTCTCTGAAATTGTTGTAAATTTCTATGATTTCCAGAATGTTGTTATTTAAGTCACCTTAATTTGTTTAATTAATGTTCATGGCAATACGTATATACATACATACATACATACATATATATATATATATATATATATATATATATATATATATATATATATATATATATATATATATATACACATATATATATATATGTAATATTTTTAAATATCATGCCTCCCATTCTATCATTTAAAATCCCTTTCCTAAGTCTAATCCCAAGTAATATTAATTTATCGCTTTAGAACCTTAGCCACAGAACTTCCCATGAATCGCATGCCTCTGCATTTCTACACGTGTATGGAATTCAGGAGTGGGTTAGCATCGCGAGCCCTTAAATATGCTGACCCTACAAATAACAGTCGAGTCTAACTCGCCCTCTCGCGTTTAATGTTGAAACGTGATATTTTTCCGAGCCGTTCTTCTAGAATGAACGGATGTACTTTTGTCGCTCTAATGAACGGTTCGGCTCGACTGCTTCCAAATGCAGTTTTATTCCTTTCAGGCTGAGTCTGACTCCAGCCATGTAAATATGAGCTAGTTTTATCATGTTTTTATTAACTTGCTTTCTTGTTTGTTTGTTTGTGTGTGTGTTTGTCTAGTACAAATCTTGCAATAGATTTTTAACTAACTTCCCGACTAGCTAGACATTTGAAACTTTTAGAATAGCTCAGAACGCGATGACAATGCATTCTTTTGTTACTTTTAGCCACCTTTAAGCAGGATTGAATTCATTTTCAGTTAGTTTTGTTTTGTATAGAAAATTAGTTCGGAAAAATCCGCAAGGTGGCGCTTCGATCTAATTCGATTCTTGCACTTTTGCGTAACGGCGTTTGACGATATTGAAAACAGAATACATGTGAATTTAGTTTGTTAAAAAAATAGTGTGCGGAAAATTAAAAAAAATTATAAAAGGTAGCAGTTTATAAAGTCTGTGGATAATGGAAACGACTGAAAAGTGATTAAAATTAAATAAAAGAAAGTGAAAAACGTGGTATACAAAAAGTCCTTTTTATCTTGTAATTATTCCCTCTCAGGTTATAATTTAAGCACGTGATGCAATGGGTATATTACATGCATATATTTTCTGGAAAAGTAACTTTAAAAACCTACGGTGCTATCTATATATTTCAGTTGCTAAGCTTCATTTTGGTCTCAAACGAAAGATTGTAATCTGTAGATGTGTCAAATTTGGTTTATGTAACTGCAATTTCTATTAATGAGCGATTATTTACAATTGAAAATTGATTTCTGCGCATGCTCAGTGGCATGTTTAAATCTCGCTTTAGAAACTCACTGTTTCTGCGCATGCTCAGTGACATTTTTCAATGCCGAGGAGTCTCTCTAGATCTTTCAGTGCCATTTTTATTTTCATGATAATTATGTTCGTGAAATATAAGATTAAACCTGATGGAAATTGTTTATTTCGCGCTGTTTAATGAGCGATCATTTGCAATTAAAAATTTTCTTCCTGCGCATGTTCAGTGACATTTTTAAATCTGGCTTTAGATACTCAGTAAGCACGAAGCCACTTAAACACATTAATTTGTTTCTGCGCATTGTTATGATTTTCATCATTTTGCAATGATGTGTTGAGTATAATTTGTGTATTAGTGCATTTATTTACTATATAGCCGTCGTGTTTTGACGGGTATCAAATAGTTTGATTCTAAAACTTGTAGTTTATTTTAAGCTAGGCTTGTCTTAGAACTTTGTGCCTCGAACACAAAGACAGACACAGCTTTTGCTATTCGCGGGAAAAACGCTCTTAACTTGACGAAAGCCAAAAATAACAAATGGATCTTACTGGTAGATCTTCGAGAACTCCAATGACGTCATGTTGCCCAGGTAGTAATCGAGCTCTTCGAAAGACTTAACCCTGGGCATGCCGCACCATTCCCGATAGTCGTTGTAGCCGGGCAGGGCGTTGTCTCGACCCCGATGGATGTTGAGGGACGCCAGGTCACGCCCGAAGGCTGTGGACGGAATCGCGAAGAGATGATTGGTCAGCTGAAATGGGCAATAATCAGTTAATTTCTGCTGGTGATCGGAATCGCGAAAAGATCATTGGTCAGCTGAAATGGGCAATAATCAGTTAATTTCCGCTGGTGATCGGAATCGCGAAGAGATGATTGGTCAGCTGAAATGGGCAATAATCAGTTAATTTCTGCTTGTGATCGGAATCGCGAAGAGATGATTGGTCAGCTGAAATGGGCAATAATCAGTTAATTTCCGCTGGTGATCGGAATCGCGAAGAGATGATTGGTCAGCTGAAATGGGCAATAATCAGTTAATTTCCGCTGGTGATCGGAATCGCGAAGAGATGATTGGTCAGCTGAAATGGGCAATAATCAGTTAATTTCCGCTGGTGATCGGAATCGCGAAGAGATGATTGGCCAGCTGAAATGGGCATAATCAGTTAATTCCGCTGGTGATCGGTCGGAATCGCGAAGAGAGATGATTGGGTCAGCTGAAATGGGCAATAATCAGTTAATTTCCGCTGGTGATCGGAATCGCGAAGAGATGATTGGCCAGCTGAAATGGGCAATAATCAGTTAATTTCCGCTGGTGATCGGAATCGCGAAGAAATGATTGGTCAGCTGAAATGGGCAATAATCAGTTAATTTCTGCTTGTGATCGGAATCGCGAAGAAATGATTGGTCAGCTGAAATGGGCAATAACCAGTTAATTTCCCAAAATCTTGGAAAAATTCATTTTTGTTTTGAAAACTGGCGAAATAGAGTATGCAGGTTTAACCCTTCAGCGGGCGCGCCCGTGTACAAAGTGCAACATTTTCGCAATTTTGAATGGTTTGTTTTTACACGTAAGGTTTGAATGTCCTAAGCAGATTCTATTGATAGCTACACCCTTTCTAAGGCATGTTTCATTTTCTGACCCTCGTATTCCTTTCCATTCATTGGTAGTCGTGATTTAACCGCGGTAAAACAGCGATTATACTGGATGACAATACGACGAAAGCAGGAGTCGATGTACTCGATCCAATGTGCAGCTATGACACGGCATCCCGCATATCACGAAGATGGACAATCTCGTTGTTCTTTTTTAGGTTTTTGGACATAATAGGATTCCATTCGCAAGTTGTCTTTGGATCCAATAAACCGGACACTTTTGAAATAAGGCGATTGTGTCTGCATTCTTTGGCCTTTCATTATAAATATATCTCAATATTATCACCATTTTATGTCTTGTCATAAAACGCAGAATTATTATTTTCAATTTGAAAAAAAGAAATGTTCATTACGAAAGGAATAATCAAGGTTGAAAGAGACGTTGCAGTTTGTGCCACGCGCGCCTGCTTGTGGACCAAAAATTGGCGTGCCATCTGAAGGGTTAAATGACTATATTTTACAACCGACAGCTGGAAAAACAGAGCAGCTTTGTATTGGGCTGCTAGAGGAGAGGTGTTTTTTCCTGACTGTCTGTTGACGTAGGGAAAAAAAGAGCTTTTAGTTACATTATGTAGTAAGAATCTCGCAATGGAGGATATTGTATTAATGTCGTCTCAGTTTTGTATTTAATTTCATCCCATGAGAGCGTCTTGTAAACCGAAAAAAACTCGCAAAATAAACCCACATATGCAATTTCTTCCTATCGATTAAAATGGTAGGGGAGGCGTTTATGTGGTATTTAACCTTTTCCTTACGAGGTGGGATAGCATGTATCCCAAGAATACGGGTCCTCAAGAATGTATATATATATATATATATATATATATATATATATATATATATATATATATATATATGTATATATATATATATGTATATATGTATGTATGTATGTATATATATATATATGTATGTATGTATGTATATATATATATATATGTATGTATGTATGTATATATATATATATATGTATGTATATATATATATATATGGATGTATATATATATATATATATATATATGTATGTATGTATGTATATATATATATATAAACCCCTTAATGGCTGTTCTTACAAAGGGGGTTTGAAATTTGTCGTTCTAAAAAGGGAATCGGAAAAATGGGCCCCGTAAGCTAAAGGATAAGGGGACTCACTACCCTTAAATCTTTAAAACATTCGATGTTTTGAAAAAAATATATGTAAAAGCCTGATCATTTCTGAACAAAATAAAGCAATCCGCATGAAAATATTTCGCTTAGTTCCGGAGATATTGATATTCTAAATATTTAATTACTGATCAAGTTTATGGTAAGAAAAATTTTAAACTCGTTTTTCTCAAAATGTAATTTTGTATCATTCCGCAACTGATATCTCAAAAACTACGAAACATAATCCCATGAAATTTTTATCACTGCATAATCGTGTTATTTTATTGCGTCTGAACTAGAATTATTGCAATCACCGCACGTTTTGTTATTTTTTCAGGGGTAAATTAATGCAAAAATATAAGGAAATTTTAAGCATATTTTGAGCAGTTTTAAAACACTGAAAAAACATTTTAATGTTGAATGTTTTATGTTCAATTGTATTTTGAATTATTTATTTTAAATATAAAACCGGAATTATACATTTAAGCGTAAAATTAATTTCATAGTTCTGCGCGAAAGTCAGTATACAATAAAAATTCCTAAAAAACAAGATATATCATAAAAAAATTATTTAAAATTATTTTTGGAGTTGATAGTTTGTTTATTAAAATAAATATATCGATTTATCATATACAGTGGCTCCCAAAAGTGTTCATACACTTACGAATTTCAATGAAATAGGGGTCTATATATTAATTAAAATGAATATTTCAGAATGGGTATTTAATATTAAGATTTATAATCTATTCTTAACAAAACTACATGAAATATTTTGAAAATATAGTAAAACTTTATTTTTAAGAAACCAGTAATCAAAAAGTAACAAAAACTTTATCTCAAAAAAGTCATCGTACACTGAAATATTTTTGGATAAATTCATAATTAAAATTATCGTCTGGCGCTTTATTTTTATTTTTGAATTGTGGTGGCATTTAAAATATCGTTTGGCTTTAATTTTTGCTTGCCTACTCCGTAATATTCTGTTTATTATTTAAAAATGGCTCGTAGTCGTAAAGAAACAACAAACAGCATTCGAAAATTGATTATTTTTCATCATAGTAGTGGTAAATCAGTTCGGAATATTGCTAAATTACTTAATTTATCTCATTCTACTGTGCAGTATGTGAAAAAAATGCTTTAAAGAAGAAAATTGGATCGAAAACAAGGTAAGAAAAGGCCGTCCGGCAAAGTTAACAAAACGTGATCAGAGATTTATAATTTGAAAATTTGTGAAAAATTCACGTTTGAGTGCTGTAAAAGTTTCTACAGAATTCAATGAAACATTTTCTACTTCAATTTCAACTGAAATTTTTTGACAAGTTCTCAGAACAGCTGGATGATATGGGCGTTCTGCCCATAGAAAATTTTTTGTGAGTGAGAAAAACAGAAAGTTTAGGCTTCCCTTCGCACTATCAATGATAAATAAGCCCCAAACCTATTGGAATAATGTCTTATTTGCCTATGAATATTTTTGGTGCTGATGGGCGTATAATTGTATGGAGAAGAAAAAAATGAGGAACTTAATCCCAAGAACTTAGTAGGAACTGTTAAGCATGCCGGTAGAGGTATCCTTGTGTGGGGGTGCATGTCAGCATCAGGACTAGGGAATTTGATATTTATTGATGGCAAAATGAATCATGCTGTTTTTATAAATTTTTAAGAGACAATTTAAAATTATCAGCTCAAAATTTGGGTATTGGAAACAACTTTGTTTTTTTATCAAGATAACGATCTTAAGCACACGTCTCTCAACGTTCGCATCTGGTGTCTCTATAATTGTCCACAAGTTTTGAAAACACCACCTCAATCGCCAGGTTTAAACCCAATAGAACATATTTGGAGAGAACTGGAGGTTCGAGTTCGAAAACACGACATTCACACGAAAAGCGAACTAAAAATAATTATGATGGAAGAAAGGATGAACATTGATGCAAAAACTACAAAAGAGCTAAAGCAATCTATTCACAGACGTTTAAAAGCTGTTGTGGATGCTAAAGGATATCCCAATAAATATTAATTTAACGAAAAATTAGAATATTTACTAATATGTAGAGATTTTTTACAAGTGTAGGATGACTTTTGTGAGATAAAGTTTTTGTTACTTTTTGATTACTGGTTTCTTAAAAATAAAGTTTTACTATGTTTTCAAAATATCTCATGTAGTTTTGTTAAGAATAGATTATAGATCTTATTATTAAATACCCATTCTGAAATATTCATTTTATTCAATGGATAGACCGCTATTTCATTGAAAATCGTATGTTTACGAACGCTTTTGGGAGTCACTGTACATAAAATTTGTAAAAATTGGGAGTAATTTGAAATAGTTACAAAGAGTCAAAAAGTATGAAAATATGCCTTATATCCTCGACTTAAGGGTCGTGAGTCCCCTTAAGGCATAAACCAGACAAATAAAAGTAACCATCATCCGAAATGAAGCAGGTACTCACCTCCGACGTCATGTAGCGATCGTAAGTCTCGAGTGGGGAGTTGATCATTCCCCCAAGGACCTTATCAATGGCTCCCGGCTGGTACTGGTTGAAAGGCTGGGCTATGACATTGCGCGTATCCCAGGAGCCTACACAGGCGAGAAATGGACAGATGATATTAATATGTCGTGGGAATCCAAGAAACAAATTTATTACTTTAAAACGCAAACAAAATCCGAATATCATTGACTCTAACCACAACACTGTCGACGCTGTATTATAGACAACTAGAAGGTAACCCGTCATTTTGACGTCATAATACTAATAATGACGTCGTAATGGAAAAACTATATGAAAGTTAAAAAATATTCCGAATTATCTAACAATATTGCATTTAATCCACACCTTGTAAAAGCAAACCCTTTCATTATTTTTTAACTTTCATATACTTTTTCCATTTTGACGTCATAATACTAATAATGACGTCATAATGGAAACAGTATATGAAAGTTAAAAAATATCCTGAATTATCTAACAATATTGCATTTAATCCACACCTTGTAAAAGCAAACGCTTTCTTTATTTTTTATTTATTTATTTTTTCATGCGATTGGAGTAGTAGACTGCCATCCAACCCGTCATTTTGACATCATAATGCTAATAGTGACGTCATAATGGAAACAGTATATGAAAGTTAAAAAATATCCTGAATTATCTAACAATATTGCATTTAATCCACACCTTGTAAAAGCAAACGCTTTCATTATTTTTTATTTATTTAGTTTTTGTATGCGATTGGAGTAGTAGACTGCCATCCAACATGTCATTTTGACGTCATAATACTAATAATGACGTCATAATGGAAACAGTATATGAAAGTTAAAAAATATCCCGAATTATCTAACAATATTGCATTTAATCCACACCTTGTAAAAGCAAACGCTTTCATTATTTTTTATTTATTTAGTTTTTTTATGCGATTGGAGTAGTAGACTGCCATCCAACATGTCATTTTGACGTCATAATACTAATAATGACGTCATAATGGAAACAGTATATGAAAGTTAAAAAATATCCCGAATTATCTAACAATATTGCATTTAATCCACACCTTGTAAAAGCAAACCCTTTCATTATTTTTTATTTATTTAGTTTTTCATGCGATTGGAGTAGTAGACTGACATCCAGTTTTTTACAGCTCACTACGCGATATGAATACTTGAGCTACTTGATTCATTCACATTCGAGTTCATTTACCTTCAGAGTTCATCGCAAACGTAAACAGATTTTTAAAAACTGTTAAATATAGAGCTAAAAGCATCCGATTGTTTTTAGTTCTGAATGTTTTATAGAAAAATAGGCTGAACAAACGTGATTTGATGGAGAAGATATTAGTTTTTAGGTAAGAAAAAATTCTGATCCACATCTGAAATTGAAATTAAGCCTAACCGGCCGTTTGTTTACTGAGGGCTTCAATTGAAAGATGAGTACAGCCCCGGAAGTGTTATACAGAGACAACGGCTATTATATATATAATTATTTTCGTACAAGAGTATGCTCTAGAAGTTCTGTTGCCACTTAGAGTACCCAATTATCGGAAATAAGAATCAGAATAAAACTTCCGTATGAATTACAACCAAGCATCTCGATAACAGTGCACCCTCATCCTCAGACTTCTGTGTACCTCCACTGCAATCAAACTGTTAACACTCACCTGACCTGATTCATACTCGTTCGTCAGAGCACCAGATATTTACCACGAACTTCAAGGGACCAAAGGTTTTGTTCCCTCTATCCAGTGGTTCGCTCTATCTGAACCGTTAAGGGGACAGTGGACTTTGAAACCTAACTTTTTTTGCTTTGAATGGATTTGCTTGAAATTTCAATATTTGATTAGTACCATAGATACGTAAATGTGGTTAAAATTTAATGATGAAATATTAATAATTTATGAATTATGGATTATTAATTATATCAAAATTTGCCCTAATTAAAAATTTTCCAGGCGCATTTCTTTTGCATATAATAAGGCAATTTTTATTTACGGGATACCTCATAGAACTAACAATGAAACTTATTGTTTTTTTAAGCATTCATTAAAAATATAAAGAGAAAAAAATAATAATAGTGAAAACACCCTTTTTATGACGCAAAATACCTATAAATCATCTTTTCGAGTACAAAATTTAGAAATTATGAGCCACGAAGCATAATTTTTTTTCAATAAGATTTATTTTATATACAGTTAAGTATATAAAACTTCAATTTCAAAGCAATACGATAATTACAAATGCGCCCGGAGCAGTTTGAATATTCGTATCACATGAAAATTTTTATTTTGAGAAAAACACATTTAAAGTTATCGCTATTAGTAACCACATAATATCTAAATTAAGTACAAGTGCCTATAACTAGGAAAGTAATAACATAAATTACAAATTATTTTTGCAACTCATTCCGACTCGTCCGTAGATTTGCAATTCAATAAAATAAAAAAATCGAATTTTTGGACAAATTTTACAATTTTGAAAGTCCACTGTCCACCTTAAGGAAAAACGCTGCAGTTTACAAAATGTATAACTCGTTAGTTGCAATGAGTATTCAATAAGGATGTATTAAAATAATGATAAAATCTGTTAAAAATGATCGTGAATGAATTAAATCGACTAAAATCGATTACATTAAACTGACACAATACTAATTAATAGGAAAACGGAGGGACCAAAATTTTCGTGCGTTATAACCGTGAGTTCGTTATATACCGGGTTCGCTATAACGGGGCTCGACTTTTCTTGACTTTATATCCAACAAGCTTAATTTTTCATCTAAAATTTCTGTTTTTGCAAAAAGAACCTCGATATATTATATAAGTGCAGTATATTATATATAGATACATTATGCAATTATAATTTATTATATAATTCTATAAGTATCACATACGGATGATATAATAAGTGCATGCAATACGAGCATAAGTGATTAGAAACTCTGTACTCACCGACAAATTCATGTTTGTTGTTATACAAGCTAAATTTGCGAGGCACGAGTGTATGACCCCAGCGGAAGGCAGCCGTTTGCATGGTGATATCAGTTCCCAAAACCACGTTCTTGTCGTATCCATACCAATAACCCTGAAATGGAGAAAAATGCCTGTTTTAGTTGGTATGTAGATGTGTCACGGATAAAAGTGACATTGTAGAGAGAAGAAAAGGATAATGAATGAGCCCGTGAATAGGTCAGAAGGTGAAGCAAGCTGGGAAAATAATAATCCATAGAAGAGGATAGAAAGGATAATATTGAGGGATCCTATAGAAGTAAAAAAAGATCGTTACGGTATGAAAAGAAATATCACGAAGAAACGCCAGATGATTAAGGCGAAACGAAGCAAGTATGGCATGAAAAGAGATGACAGATGGGAAACTGTTAAGAAGAATGGGTCTGTAAGAAGAGAGGAGATGGATAGAGAGGAGTGAGAGGCGTAAAAAATGACTTAGCCGAATAATAGGAGATCGAAAGCGAGAGAGAGCGGTAGAGATCAAATACGACCCCCCGGAAGAGGTGCGGTATTGAGATGGGAAGGAATGCTCCAGCAAGGCGGGATGGAATCTCCCCTCCAAAAAAATAAGGGCACAATCAAGAAAATATAGGAGGAGTTAGCGGCAGAGGAGACAGATATAAAAGAAGTGGTATAAAGATTTCATAGAGAGAGAAAGAGAGAGATTTTGGTTTGCCTAGAAAAGATGACCGAAGGTGCGTAGAGACAGCCATTTCTCGACGAACGAAAGAGAGAGGCCCGACGGAGTGACCCAGCGACCGAGTACGTGAACCTGAATTGAGAGCCCTGCTACGCGAAGAGTGACTTGACCCGACGGATGACAAAGAGAGTCCCAAGAACTGGCCGTGGCAAAAAATGTGGAAAAGTGTGCAAAAAAATGTGTGGAAAGTCATTCATTTTCAATGAATGTGTTATCTATCCATTTCATGAATTGAAACTATCCTAAGCTACCTGTTCAAACTCAAATATACTGAAGGACACGTTCACTTAGCTAGAAACACGTGCGTTTAGCCTTGACGCGATGATTTATGTAACTGAGGTGACATTGAAACATAGCAGATGATTTAGTTTTGAGAAAGAATTACAATGATGAAATACGTGTATATTATAATTAAGAAAGTCTGAAAGTGGCATTGAAACGTAGCAGACGATTTAGTTTTGAGAAAGAATTCCGAGCATGAAATGCGTGTATATACTTTTTTTATAATAATTATCGGATTTGCTGTGTTTTAATATTGAATGTGATCTCATCCCATTCAAACATTATTGATTCTTTTTCTATAATAATAAATCCATTCAAACGTTATTGACTAGCTGTAAATTAATGCTTTAAAATTCTCAAAAAGAGGAGAGCAGCTTTATTCCTGCAGAAGTAAGGGGAAAATGTCAAAGATTGTTGAGAAATGAGCAATGTGATGAAAAAAAAGATGAGCGCGAAGCCAACAGAATTCAAAATACAGTTAGACGCATACAAGAATCTAAAGGAAAAACATTCCCAAGAGCTCGAAGGCAACAGAATTCGAATTGTAGTGATCCGAAGCAGTGAGACTGATGAAGAAACTTTTAACGCGTCGAACATACGATCGTCTTCGAGCTTCAACATCGAAAGGAGAGGAAAGAGATGAACAACGACAGCACCGACAACAAACTAATACTATTTGCAACCGTAAAAGAATTTTAGCGTAAACTTTAGAACGTCATACCATGAAGCTAGTCATTGAAAAAAAAATAATAACAGAAACTGAATCCCGAGCGAAGCCGGGTAATACATATAGTTGTTACGATAAAATAATGTTGCTTATTCAAATTTTATTAGGATTAATAAATTATTTACACTTAATTACTCAGAAACATGAAAAATGGCGAAAAGTAAAATATTTAACAAAAGATGGAACAAAGTAATTGATACGCAAATTTTGTAGTTAATGTAAGTTCTACATAGCTGCAGTCATATTACATGTACTTAGATGTGTATAGACGCATAAAGATCACTTCAATATTTAGTAGATGATGGGTTAACGAATGGAACAGTACTGGGTAATTGTAAAAAAGTGGGTACCACTCGGCGTGATTTGGCGAAGTTTTAAAAAGTCGCCAAAATCACACTAAAATACGACGGTAAACGGAACATAGCGGACAACAAAACACGACGTGTCTGTACAGAATGTGCGGCCAGTTTTAAGCAATTTAGATAGCAAAAATATCTAAGAATAAATCCTAAAGGATATCCTTTCCTCGTCCTTGAAACTAAAGAGCAGCATACTGTAATGTAAACAATAAAAGGAAAACAAGCACTCATAATAAAAACATCTGTCGAAGGTTGATTTTAGGCTGACAGAGTAAAAAAAAATTCTTGGCTTCTATGTCCCTGAAGAAAAATCTGTTCAATACAAACATGTTATTCATTTGACAGATTTATCGAAGAACATATAAGATAACAACCAATTTGGAGCATTTGTCGTCCACGTTAAAAGGGGTGTCCACTTCTTTGTAAGAGCCTACTTGAAGAATTACACAATTCTTTACAAGAGCCTCATTTTAGTGTGATGCTGGCGGGCTTTAAAAACTAGAGCCCAATTGAAAAATTTCATAATTCTTTACGAGGACCTCATTTTAGTGTGATTTTGACGGGTTTTGAAAACAAGAACTTAATTAAAGAATTACACAATTATTTACAAGAGCCTCATTTTAGTGTGATGCTGGCGGGTTTTGAAAACAAGAGCCTAATTGAAGAATTACACAATAATTTACAAGAGCCTCATTTTAGTGTGATTTTGGCGGAATCTGAAAGCAAGAAACTAATTGAAGAATTTCACAATTCTTTACAAGAGCCTCATTTTAGTGTGATGCTGGCGGGTTTTGAAAACAAGAGCCTAATTGAAGAATTACACAATTATTTACAAGAGCCTCATTTTAGTGTGATTTTGACGGGTTTTGAAAACAAGAACTTAATTAAAGAATTACACATTTATTTACAAGAGCCTCATTTTAGTGTGATGCTGGCGGGTTTTGAAAACAAGAGCCTAATTGAAGAATTACACAATTATTTACAAGAGCCTCATTTTAGTGTGATGCTGACGGGTTTTGAAAACAAGAGACAAATTGAAGAATTACACAATTCTTTACAAGAGCTTCATTATAGTGTGATTTTGGCGGGTTTTGAAAACAAGAGCCAAATTGAAGAATTACACAATTCTTTGCAAGAGCCTCATTTTAGTGTGATGCTGGCGGGTTTTGAAAACAAGAGCCTAATTGAAGAATTACACAATTATTTACAAGAGCCTCATTTTAGTGTGATTTTGACGGGTTTTGAAAACAAGAACTTAATTAAAGAATTACACAATTATTTACAAGAGCCTCATTTTAGTGTGATGCTGGCGGGTTTTGAAAACAAGAGCCTAATTGAAGAATTACACAATTATTTACAAGAGCCTCATTTTAGTGTGATTTTGGCGGGTTTTGAAAAAAAGATCCTAATTGAAGAATTACATAATTCTTTACAAGAGCCTCATTTTAGTGTGATGTTGGCGGGTTTGGAAAACAAGAGCCTAATTGAAGAATTACACAATTATTTACAAGAGCCTCATTTTAGTGTGATTTTGGCGGGTTTTGAAAACAAGAGCCAAATTGAAGAATTACACAATTCTTTACAAGAGACTCATTTTAGTGTGATTTTGGCGAGTTTTGAAAACAAGAGCCTAATTGAAGAATTGCATAATTCTTTTCAAGAGCCTCATTTTAGTGTGATTTTAACGGCTTTTGAAAACAAGAGCCAAATTGAAGAATTACACAATTCTTTACAAGCGCCTCATTTTAGTGTGATGCTGGCGGGTTTTGAAAACAAGAGCCTAATTGAAGAATTACACAATTTTTTACAAGAGCCTCATTTTAGTGTGATTTTGGCGGGTTTTGAAAACAAGAGCCAAATTGAAGAATTACACAATTCTTTACAAGAGACTCATTTTAGTGTGATTTTGGCGAGTTTTGAAAACAAGAGCCAAATTGAAGAATTACACAATTCTTTACAAGAGCCTCATTTTAGTGTGATGCTGGCGGGTTTTGAAAACAAGATCCAAATTGAAGAATTACACAATTCTTTACAAGAGCTTCATTATAGTGTGATTTTGGCGGGTTTTGAAAACAAGAGCCAAATTGAAGAATTGCATAATTCTTTACAAGAGCCTCATTTTAGTGTAATTTTGGCGGGTTTTGAAAACAAGAGCCAAATTGAAGAATTACACAATTCTTTACAAGAGCCTCATTTTAGTGTGATTTTGGCGGGTTTTGAAAACAAGAGCCTAATTGAAGAATTGCATAATTCTTTTCAAGAGCCTCATTTTAGTGTGATTTTAACGGGTTTTGAAAACAAGAGCCAAATTGAAGAATTACACAATTCTTTACAAGAGCCTCATTTTAGTGTGATGCTGGCGGGTTTTGAAAACAAGATCCAAATTGAAGAATTACACAATTCTTTACAAGAGCTTCATTATAGTGTGATTTTGGCGGGTTTTGAAAACAAGTGCCAAATTGAAGAATTACACAATTCTTTACAAGAGCCTCATTTTAGTGTGATGCTGGCGGGTTTTGAAAACAAGAGCCTAATTGAAGAATTACACAATTATTTACAAGAGCCTCATTTTAGTGTGATTTTGGCGGGTTTTGAAAACAAGAGCCAAATTGAAGAATTACACAATTCTTTACAAGAGCCTCATTTTAGTGTGATGCTGGCGGGTTTTGAAAACAAGTTACAAATTGAAGAATTACACAATTCTTTACAAGAGCTTCATTATAGTGTGATTTTGGCGGGTTTTGAAAACAAGAGCCAAATTGAAGAATTACACAATTCTTTACAAGAGCCTCATTTTAGTGTGATGCTGGCGGGTTTTGAAAACAAGAGCCTAATTGAAGAATTACACAATTATTTACAAGAGCCTCATTTTAGTGTGATTTTGGCGGGTTTTGAAAACAAGAGCCAAATTGAAGAATTACACAATTCTTTACAAGAGCCTCATTTTAGTGTGATGCTGGCGGGTTTTGAAAACAAGTTCCAAATTGAAGAATTACACAATTCTTTACAAGAGCTTCATTATAGTGTGATTTTGGCGGGTTTTGAAAACAAGAGCCTAATTGAAGAATTACATAATTATTTTCAAGAGCCTCATTTTAGTGTGATTTTGGCGGGTTTTGAAAACTAGAACCTAATTGAAGAATTACACAATTATTTACAAGAGCCTCATTTTAGTGTGATTTTGGCGGGTTTTGAAAACTAGAACCTAATTGAAGAATTACACAATTCTTTACAAGAGCCTCATTTTAGTGTGATTTTGGCGGGTTTTGAAAACAAGAGCCAAATTGAAGAATTACACAATTCTTTACAAGAGCCTCATTTTAGTGTGATGCTGGCGGGTTTTGAAAACAAGATCCAAATTGAAGAATTACACAATTCTTTACAAGAGCTTCATTATAGTGTGATTTTGGCGGGTTTTGAAAACAAGAGCCTAATTGAAGAATTACACAATTCTTTACAAGAGCCTCATTTTAGTGTGATTTTGGCGGGTTTTGAAAACAAGAGCCAAATTGAAGAATTACACAATTCTTTACAAGAGCCTCATTTTAGTGTGATTTTGGCGGGTTTTGAAAACAAGAGCCTAATTGAAGAATTACACAATTCTTTTCAAGAGCCTCATTTTAGTGTGATTTTAACGGGTTTTGAAAACAAGAGCCAAATTGAAGAATTACACAATTCTTTACAAGAGCCTCATTTTAGTGTGATGCTGGCGGGTTTTGAAAACAAGATCCAAATTGAAGAATTACACAATTCTTTACAAGAGCTTCATTATAGTGTGATTTTGGCGGGTTTTGAAAACAAGAGCCAAATTGAAGAATTACACAATTCTTTACAAGAGCCTCATTTTAGTGTGATGCTGGCGGGTTTTGAAAACAAGATCCTAATTGAAGAATTACACAATTATTTACAAGAGCCTCATTTTAGTGTGATTTTGGCGGGTTTTGAAAACAAGAGCCAAATTGAAGAATTACACAATTCTTTACAAGAGCCTCATTTTAGTGTGATGCTGGCGGGTTTTGAAAACAAGTTCTAAATTGAAGAATTACACAATTCTTTACAAGAGCTTCATTATAGTGTGATTTTGGCGGGTTTTGAAAACAAGAGCCAAATTGAAGAATTACACAATTCTTTACAAGAGCCTCATTTTAGTGTGATGCTGGCGGGTTTTGAAAACAAGAGCCTAATTGAAGAATTACACAATTCTTTACAAGAGCCTCATTTTAGTGTGATTTTGGCGGGTTTTGAAAACAAGAGCCAAATTGAAGAATTACACAATTCTTTACAAGAGCCTCATTTTAGTGTGATGCTGGCGGGTTTTGAAAACAAGTTCCAAATTGAAGAATTACACAATTCTTTACAAGAGCTTCATTATAGTGTGATTTTGGCGGGTTTTGAAAACAAGAGCCAAATTGAAGAATTACGCAATTCTTTACAAGAGCCTCATTTTAGTGTGATGCTGGCGGGTTTTGAAAACAAGAGCCTAATTGAAGAATTACACAATTATTTACAAGAGCCTCATTTTAGTGTGATTTTGGCGGGTTTTGAAAACAAGAGCCAAATTGAAGAATTACACAATTCTTTACAAGAGCCTCATTTTAGTGTGATGCTGGCGGGTTTTGAAAACAAATTCCAAATTGAAGAATTACACAATTCTTTACAAGAGCTTCATTATAGTGTGATTTTGGCGGGTTTTGAAAACAAGAGCCAAATTGAAGAATTACGCAATTCTTTACAAGAGCCTCATTTTAGTGTGATGCTGGCGGGTTTTGAAAACAAGAGCCTAATTGAAGAATTACACAATTATTTACAAGAGCCTCATTTTAGTGTGATTTTGGCGGGTTTTGAAAACAAGAGCCAAATTGAAGAATTACATAATTCTCTTCAAGAGGCTCATTTTAGAATGATTTTGGAGGATTCTAAAAATTTCACCAGACTACGCCGAGGGGTTTCCATTTCTTTACATTAACCGAGTACTGAACATGAACTGAAAAAACTCACCTCGTTTTTCAACGTCAAGTTAAACGCATGCGTGTACTCGGGTCCCAGTAACAGAGGCAACAGCTCGTTGAAGGTAATATGCTGGATCATTGCGATAATGATGTTCCTCGTCTCTTGGTAGATTCTCTCGTCGTCCCAGTGAGGATTCAGGTAACCGAGATCCGTGGCTATGCGGTTGTGTTCTCGGAGGTATGCATGATGCAGAGGAAGCATATGCGGTTGGAAATTGGCCCTCGTGTCTCCTGCGGCCGGAAATGGAAATGATAGTAAAGTTGACAAAAGGGCACAGTGTCACACATCGATTTATTTTGAAATGTGCACGGAACAGGAAATTGATATCGGAAACTGACTAATATGATTTCACGAACAGCTTTTGTCTTAACCTTTTCCTTACGGGGGGGGGGGCGA
>OU015499.1:160477289-160492289 GCA_907164885.2 Dolomedes plantarius
GCATTTGTCGTGGGAGCGAGAAAGAGTAATCCGTTCTCCGATGAATTGGACGACTGGATCTTTCCGGAAACAAGAGTAGAATGGTTGTAAAAGTGACGTTTTCCGCTCCTCCGTATTTAGGCAGAGATATTTTCAGTTTCTTTTAGGTTTGCAAAAACGATGATTTCATGGAAACGCCCTGTTATCTTTTTAAATTCAGTCATTTCATTTTTTTTTGGTATCCGACTGCATTAATCATTTGAAGATATTTCATAGATAGTCTATACAACTACCAGTGGCGTAGCGAGCATAACTGGCGCCCGGGGCATAATACCTTTGTGGCGCCCCGCCCCCCCGCAAAACATATATTAATATAATATATAGACCTTATATTGGCGTCCCCCCCGAAAAACATATAATAATATAATATATAGACCTTATATTGGCGCCCCCCCCGAAAACATATATTAATATAATGTATAGACCTTATATTGGCGCCCCCCGAAAAACATATAGTAATATAATATATAGACCTTATATTGGCGCCCTCCCTGAAAAACATATAGTAATATAATATATAGACCTTATATTGGCGCCCCCCCCGAAAACATATATTAATATAATGTATAGACCTTATATTGGCGCCCCCCCCGAAAAACATATAATAATATAATATATAGACCTTATATTGGCGCCCCCCCGAAAACATATATTAATATAATGTATAGACTTTATATTGGCGCCCCCCCCCGAAAACATATATTAATATAATGTATAGACCTTATATTGGCGCCCCCCCCGAAAACATATAGTAATATAGTATATAGACCTTATATTGGCACCCCCCTGAAAAACATATAGTAATGTAATATATAGACCTTATATTGGCACCCCCCTGAAAAACATATAGTAATGTAATATATAGACCTTATATTGGCACCCCCCCCCTGAAAAACATATAGTAATGTAATATATAGACCTTATATTGGCGCCCCTCTGCAAGTGGCGCCCGGGGCATGATAGACCCCCTTGCCCCCCCTTCGCTACGCCACTGACAACTACGAAGGGAAAAAACCCTTTTTGAATTCTCTCTAATAGAGATTCTCTCAGAAAATCACTCTTAATTTCTGTAGGTGTAAATTTCTCTAGGCCTAATAATCTCTAAGCCTTTATTCATTCAAATATATTATACTGGCAGAACTGAAAATTTAACATTTTTTTTATTTTTTTTTAACGCAGGATTACGTTCCTCCATAACGGTTCTTCGGAAAGCAAAATTTCAGACACTAAAACTGTCCGTCCATCCGTCCTCGCGAGTTATAATTTTGGCAGCGCGCCAAACCCAGTCTGTATCGCTTGAGCAAGCATTAACCCTTCAGCGGGCGCGCCAATTTTTGGAACACCAGCAGGCGCGCGAGGCACAAAGTGCAACGTCTCTTTCGACCTCGATTATTCCTTTTGTAATAATTTTTATTTTCAGATTGTAAATAATAATTCTACGTTTTATGACAAGATATAAAATGGTGATAACATTGAGATATATTTATAATTAAAGGTGAAAGAATGCAGATACAATCGCCTTATTACTTTCCTAGTTATAGGCATTTGTATTTAATTTAGATATTATGTGGTTACTAATAGCGATAACTTTAAATGTGTTTTTCTCAAAATAAAAATTTTTCATGTCATACGAATATTCAAACTGCTCCGGGCGCATTTCTAAAGATCGTATCGCTTTGAAATTGAAGTTTTATATACTTAACTGTATATAAAATAAATTTTATTGAAAAAAATTATGCTTCGTAGCTCAGAATTTCTAAATTTTGTACTCGAAAAGATGATATATAGGTATTTTGCGTCATAAAAAGGGTGTTTTCTCTATTATTACTTTTTTCTCTTTCTATTTTTAATGAATGCTTAAAATAAGTAATAAGTTTCATTGTTAGTTCTATAAGGTATCCCGTAAATAAAAATGACCATATTATACGCAAAAGAAATGAGCGTGGAACATTTTTAATGAGGCCAATTTTTTATATAATTAATAATTAATAATTCATAAATTATTAATATTTAATCATTAAATTTTAACCACTTTTACATATCTATGGTACTAATGACATATTCAAATTTCAAGCAAATCCATTCAATACAAAAAAAGTTAGATTTGAAGGTCCATTGTCCCCTTAAAGCAACGCGCGCCTGGTGATGTTACAAAATTTGGCGCGCTCGCTGAAGGGTTAAAGTTCATAAAAGATGAGTCTCTTATCCTCATTGCATATTTACATACATACATATATATATATATATATGTATGTATATATATTATGTATTTTATATATGTATATATATATATAAAAATTGTGAAATTTTTTAAAAAAATTCGATTTTGTTATTTTATTGCATTGTGAAACTACGGACGAGTAGGAATGTGTCGCAAAAAGAATTTTTAATAAGATATATATATATATATATATATATATATATATATATATATATATATATATATATATATATATATATATATTTATATATATATATATATATATATATCTTTGTGGATATATATATATATATATATATATATATATGGATATATATATATGGATATATATATACCCCGTTGTTAGGTCACGTCGCGCCACTCAGTGTATTTCAACGAGGAAGTCAGTGCATCATGGAACCAATCAGGTTGCCGTTCCAGAACTTGCAAGAAAATTATATCGGAAACAGCTGCTCCTATTGGCTACACTCTTTTATCTTTTTTTTTTAAATAAAAAAAACCCAAATCTGTAATCTGCGTTTACCTGAAACATAGTTTCGAGAACATATTGATTCATTGAAATTACAAAAAAAAAAGAAGCAAAAATACCCTTGACAATATCACAAGTATAAATGTCAATATCTACTTTTGAGCATTGAACGATTTTTCTTTTCAATTCTTTCTTACTTCGGAGGAAAATTCAGACAAAGTTCGACAGAATAACGCTAAAATGAAAACAGAAATAATTTCTCTATTAAGAATCTTATTGACCTCTGTCTTAAAATATCTCTATAAGATCTAAGTTGCTATGCCAACTTTTTGGGCAGTCCGTGAGAGAAAACTGTTTGGAAATTTGTGTTAATTTTTCTCCCCTAGATGGCACTGCATGTCAATGTAAGTTTAATGTTTACTATGCTTTGGCTACTCACTCTCGTGGCAGGCAACAGGAAAGTATGAGCATATGTAAGCTCTCATCTTTAATAATTGTTTGAATACCAATGTATATATGTAAAATAAATAACTAAATTTTAGAAGATAGATGTTTTATTGATGAACCTTCTTCACTCAATCACGGATGCAAAAAAACCCACTGCATCCATCTAATTCATGTTGGTCTTAAACGAACGATTGTAATCTGTAGATGTGTCAAAATTGGTTTCTGTAACACAAATTTCTATTAATGAGCGATAATTTGCAATTAAAAATTGATTTCTGCGCATGCTCAGTGATGTGTTGAAATCTGGCTGTAGAAACTCACTATTTCTGCGCATGCTCGGTGACACGTTTTAATGATAAACACGTTTATTCCGAGGAGTCTCTCTAGATCTCACTCTGCCATTTTTATTTTTATGATATTTAAGTTTGTGAAATATAAGATTAACCTTTTCCCTACGGAAGAATATGGGCCCAAGAATGAATATATATATATGTATATATATATATATATATATATATATATATATATATATATATATATATATATATATATATATATATATATATATATATATATATATATATATATATATATATATATACATTTACACACACACACACACATATATATATATATATATACAGTGGCTCCCAAAAGTGTTCGTACACTTAAGATTTTCAATGAAATAAGGGTCTATCCATTAAATAAAATGAATATTTCAGAATGGGTATTTAATAATAAGATCTATAATCTATTCTTAACAAAACTACATGAAATATTTTGAAAACATAGTAAAAGTTTATTTTTAAGAAACCAATAATCAAAAAGTAACAAAAACTTGATCTCACAAAAGTCACCGTACACTGAAATATTTTCGGATAAATTCATAATTAAAATTATCGTCTGGCGCTTTATTTTTATTTTTGAATTGTGGGGGAATTTAAAATATCGTTTGGCTTTAATTTTTGCTTGCCGACTCCGTAAAATTCTATTTAAAAATGTCTAGTAGTCGTAAAGAAACAACAAACAGCATTCGAAAATTGATCATTTTTCTTCAGAAAAATAGTAAATCAGTTCGGAATATTGCTAAATTACTTAATTTATTCCATTCTACTGTGCAGTATGTGATAAAACGCTTTAAAGAAGAAAATCGGATCGAAAACTAGGTAAGAAAAGGGCGTCCGGCAAAGTTAACAAAACGTGATCAGAGATTTATAATTAGAAAATTTGTGAAAAATTCACGCTTGAGTGCTGTAAAAGTTTCTGCAGAATTCAATGAAACATTTTCTACTTCAATTTCACCTGAAACTGTTCGGCGAGTTCTCAGAGCAGCTGGATTACATGGGCGATCTGCCCGTAGAAATTTTTTTGTGAGTGAGTAAAACAGAAAGCTTGGGCTTTCCTTCGATCTATCAATGATAAATAAGCCCCAAAAGTATTGGAATAATGTCTTATTTGCCGATGAAAGCAAGTTTAACATTTTTGGTTCCGATGGGCGTATAATTGTATGGAGAAGAAAAAAATGAGGAACTTAATCCCAAGAACTTAGTAGGAACAGTTAAGCATGGCGGTGGAGGTGTCCTTGTGTGGGGGTGCATGTCAGCATCAGGACTAGATAATTTGGTATTTATTGATGGCATAATGAATCATGCTGTTTATATAAATATTTTAAGAGAAAATTTAAAATTATCAGCCCAAAATTTGTGTATTGGAAACAACTTTGTTTTTTTTATTCAAGATAACGATCCTAAGCACACAGCTCTCAACGTTCGACTCTGGTGTCTCTATAATTGTCCACAAGTTTTGAAAACACCACCTCAATCGCCAGATTTAAACCCAATAGAACATATTTGGAGAGTACTGGAGGTTCGAGTAAGAAAACACGACATTCACACGAAAAACGAACTAAAAACAATTATGATGGAAGAATGGATGAACAATGATGCAAAAATTACAAAAGAACTAAAGCAATCTATTCCCAGACGTTTAAAAGCTGTTGTGGATGCTAAAGGATATCCTACTAAATATTAATTTAACGAAAAATTAGAATATTTACTAATATGTAGAGATTTTTTACAAGTGTACGATGACTTTTGTGAAATAAAGTTTTTGTTACTTTTTGATCACTGGTTTCTTAAAAATGAAGTTTTACTATGTTTTTAAAAATATTTCATGTAGTTTTGTTAAGAATAGATTATAGATCTTATTATTAAATACCCATTCTGAAATATTCATTTTAATCAATGGATAGACCCCTATTTCATTGAAAATCGTAAGTGTACGAACACTTTTGGAAGCCACTGTATATTTATTTATTTATATTTATCTATATCTATAAAGGAAGAAGTCCTGACTTATATATATATACATATATACATACACGTATCAACGCCCAGCAAAAACTATTGGAGATACAGATATCAAATTTTAGGAGCTTATTACTTTTGTGCTGAAGGCGTCATTTAAGAAGCGACTTTTCAAAATTCGCCCCCCAAGGGGGGGAGAGGGGGGCAAAACGTGTTTTTTACATATTCTTTCGTATCTCAAAGAAGGAAATTGATGCCCATAACATTCTTACTTTAAAATGTAAGGAACACGAATACTTTAAATCCAATTTCAGGATTTTCAAAATTCGGCCCCGGGGGGGGGGGGGGGGGAACGTATTTTTTACATATTCCGTCATATCTCAAAGAAAGAAACAGATATCCATAAGATTCTTGCTTTAAAATGTAAGGAATATGAATACCTAAAAACCAATTTAAGGATCTTTCAAAATTCGGTCCCCAAGGGGGTTAGGGGGGTTAAACGTGTTTTTACGTGTTTTTTACATATTCCGTCATATCTCAAAGAAGGAAACAGATATCCATAAGATTCTTGATTTAAAATGTAAGAAACACGATCAATGTCACGATTTTTCGCTTTAGATTATGAAAAAATTGCTAGAAACAATCCAATAATTTATATTTCCTATATATCACCATTTTGAACACCAAATTGGTGGTAGGAGAAAAGAGAGAGATCAACCTTAATTAAATGAAGTGTGGAAAGGTGTGTGTGTGTGTGAATTGTATATATTTCGGTTGTTAGTACGTATACATCTAGAGCTCAGGTTAACTCCATTCATTTTTATTATCCTGGGCAACGTCAGGTAATTCTTTGTTTATGAAACCGGCGATTTTCACAAGGGTTTACGGGGAAGCCCTCAAACTCCTCGAAGGGCCGGGATCCAGTGGGTTATCAAAATTGAAAGAAACATTTTAATGCTGACATTAGCATGGGGAGGGGGGGGGGGTTATTATAATATGCTGATGGGATGATGACCAGTGGAGAGGGGTATAGATTGCCATAAAATACAAATATACATATCATACAAGTAAGCTTTATTAAGGGTTCACCCGTGCAACGCCGGGTATATAAAGCTAGTTTATCTATATATATAAAACAGTTCTGTAACTGACTCACTGACTGACATACAACGCACAGACCAAACCGCTGGACCTAAAGGGCTGAAATTTTGCACGGCGATTCTTCTGATAGTGTAGGGGTGCACTAAGAGAGATTTTTAAAAAATTCTTCTTAGATTTTTTTAAATTAAATTTTTAATCTGTTTTAGTAACTTTTTTTACGTTTGCATTTAAAATAATAAATTGAGCGTTATAAAATTTACATCACGAGAAAGATCCTAAAAATTCTTTTAAAATGAAATCTTTTTCGAATCTTTACCTCCATTTTCTGATTTTTGGTGAATTTTTAAAGATTCATTTTTAGAATTTAATTTATTAAATGCCGATCACGTGATTTCTTTTTCTGGTGCTTTAAATAAATTTATCGTCACGTGCATAACAACTAAATAGACAAAAAAATATTTTTTTTCTTGCTAATGCGGCAGACGATTGGACATTATTTTGTCTATAAAAATATCCCGTACGATTTTTTTATAAATATATATATTTTTTTCTACATCAATTGTATATATTGATCGTCGTATTTATTATAAATATATATATATATACTAACTGAAAACCCGCACTTCGCTACGGAGTACATTCAAATTAAATACAACGGTCAATGTATGCAATTAATGCCAAAAAAAATAAATATATATATTTATAATAAATGCGACGAACAATGTATACAATTCATGTAAAAAATATATATTTAGATATATTTATAAAAAAATCGTAAGGGATATTTATTTTTTTTTGGATAATATCCAATCGTCTGCTCCATTAGAAAGAAAAAAATATTTTTTGTCTATTTAGTTGTTATGCACGTGACGATAAATTTATTTAAAGTACCAGAAAAAGAAATCACGTGATCGGCATCTAATAAATTAAATTCTAAAAATTAATCTTTAAAAATTCACCAAAAATCAGAAAATTGAGGTAAAGATTCGAAAAATATTTCATTTCAAAGGAATTTTTATGATCTTTCCCGTGAGATAAATTTTATAACCATCGAATTATTATTTTAAATGCAAACGTAAAAAAAGTTAAAAAAACAGTTTAAAAATTTAATTTAAAAAAAATAATAAGAAGAATTCTTGAAAAATCTCTCTTAGTGCACCCCTACACTATAAGAAGAATCGCCATGCAAAATGTCAGCCCATTAGGTCCAGCGGTTTGGTCTGTGCGTTGTATGTCAGTCAGTGAATGAGTCAGTTACGGAACTGTTTTATATATATATATATATATATATATATATATATATATATATATATATATATATATATATATATATTTATTTATTTATAATCGAATGAATCAGATATGCGCGAGTCTATGTCTGCGCGAGTCACAACAACACTCCTCTATAGCGTATTTAACATTGTTTTGAAATTCTGCCGGAAGGATTCAGAGTTTGCATTTAAATGAAAAACAGAGACATTCCCTGCCGAAACAAAACACTGTTTATCGCCAGCGTCCTTCATCTCGGCAGACTGCGTACCCCGCAGAGATAAAGTGTTGGAAAGAAACCACGAAAGGGCCGCATGCAGTGATATTTTTTTTGTTTCGTTAATCGCGGCGGTGGATCTGTTTTGCTTATCACGCGGACTTTCGCTAGCTTCTACGAGGAATCAGAGGTGAACTGTGCGATAGCGAAAGATAAGGAGAGGCAGTCAGCAGGAATTTTTCCATGAACTCCATGCGGTGAAGGTCGCACCGCTGAACTACCTACCTCGCTGATTCTCTACCTTTTTAATTGCTAGTCCACCTATGGTTGACCTTCAACACCCCCTCCCCCACACACCTTAAAATCCTCAACGACTTCCCAAGGGGCGGCCTACAGAGTTATGCGACCCCCCCACCCCCACCCAGAGGGATCGCAGATAGTCTGAAGTCAATTTATATACTGAACTAGCTGAATACGTGTGCTTCGCTACGAAGCACATTCAAATTAAATACAACGATCAACGTATGCAATTAATGCCCAATATATATATATATATATATATATATATATATATATATATATATATATACATTTATATATATATATATATATATATATATATATATATATATATATATATATATATATATATATATATATATATATATATATATGAATGTATATATATATATATATATATATATATATATATATATATATATATATATATATGTATATATATATGTATATATATATATATATATATATATATATATATATATATATATATATATATATATATATGTATATATATATATATATATATGTATATATATGTATGTGTATATATATATATATATATATATACATTTATATATATATATATATATATACATTCATATATATATACACATACATATATATACATATTTATATCTATCTATATATATATACATACATACATACATACATACATTCATACATACATACATACATTCATACATACATACATACATATATATATATATATATATATATATATATTACCCCCTCAATGGCCGCTCTAAAGAGGGAATCGGAAAAATGGGCCCCATAAGCTAAAGGTTCAAATATCTTTACATCTTCCATCGCAAATAGACTTACATTTTTTGTTCCGCTGAAGAATGCAGCGCATTCCTATTCACTTACTGGATGATACAAACGTTCTGGATGATTTCTCAAACGTACAAAAGTCCAACATTTGCCATAATCTGCGCTATGCAGTTTAAAACACACTATTTTTCAAAGCATACCAATTCTGCCATCATTTCTGCACAAATGGTATGTAAACAGTACTTTAAACCTGCTTTTCCAAAGTACACACGTTAAATTCACCTTGTAATCGGCTTATCTCTGTTATCAGTGTATTTACAGCGTCGGTTTGTACTGAGTTTTTGAAACCGGCTATAATTATAACCCTTGCGAAATGACAGAACATGTGTTGAATTGATACAACTACTAAATTCATTCAAGCATCTGACACATTTTTTCCTCAGTATATATATACGGAATACATTCAAATTAAATACAACGATCAATGTATGCAATTGGTGTAAAAAAACAAAATAAAATATTTATAAAAAAAATCGCAACGGATATTTTTATAGATAAAATAATGTAGAAGAAAATATTCAAATCTAATATAAAGAATACTAAAGAATATAGTACAGTTAATATAGTACAGTTTGTAGAACATTTCTTTTACTGTATCTTAATATTTTTTTGGATAACGTCCAATCGTCTGCCGCATTAGCAAAAAAAAAAATATATTTTTTTTTGTCTATTTAGTTGTTATGCACGTGACGATAAATTAATTTACAGTACCAGAAAAAGAAATCACGCGATCGGCATTTAATAAATTAAATTCTAAAAATGAATCTTTAAAAATTCACCAAAAATCAGAAAATGGAGTTAACGATTCGGAAAAGATTTCATTTTAAAGAATTTTTATGACCTTTCTCGCAATATAAATTTTATAACTCTCAGATTATTATTTTAAATGTAAACTTGAAAAAGTTACAAAAACAGCTGAAAAATTTAATTTAAAATAAATCTAAGAAGAATTTTTCAAACATCTTTCTTAGTGCACCCCTACACTATAAGAAAAATCGCCATGCAAAATGTCAGCCGTTTAGGTTCCAACGGTTTGGTTTGTGCGTTGTCTGTCAGTCAGTCATTCAGTCAGTTACTGATGTGTTTTATATACACTGGCTCCCAAAAGTGTTCGCACACTTACGATTTTCAATGTAATAGGGGTCTATCCATTGATTAAAATGAATATTTCAGAATGGGTATTTTATAATAAGATCTATAATCTATTCTTAACAAAACTACATGAAATAATTTGAAAACATAGTAAAACTTTATTTTTAAGAAACCAATAATCCAAAAGTAACAAAAACTTTATCTCACATAAGTCATCGTACACTTGTAAAAAATCTCTACATATTAGTAAATATTCTAATTTTTCATTGAATTAATATTTAGTAGGATATCCTTTAGCATCCACAACAGCTTTTAAACGTCTGGGAATAGATTGCTTTAGTTCTTTTGTAATTTTTGCATCAATGTTCATCCATTCTTCCATCATAATTGTTTTTAGTTCGCTTTTCATGTGAATGTCGTGTTTTCGTACTCGAACCTCCAGTTCTCTCCAAATATGTTCTATTGGGTTTAAATCTGGCAATTGAGGTGTTGTTTTCGAAACTTGTGGACAATTATAGAGACACCAGATGCGAACGTTGAGAGACGTGTGCTTAGGATCGTTATCTTGATAAAAAACGAAGTTGTTTCCAATACCCAAATTTTGAGCTGATAATTTTAAATTGTCTCTTAAAATATTTATAAAAGTAGCATGATTCATTATGCCATCAATAAATACCAAATTTCCTAGTCCTGATGCTGACATGCACCCCCACACAAGGATACCTCCACCGGCATGTTTAACTGTTCCTACTAAGTTCTTGGGATTAAGTTCCCCATTTTTTTCTTCTCCATACAATTATACGCCCATCAGCACCAAAAATGTTCATCGGCAAATAAGACATTATTCCAATAGGTTTGGGGCTTATTTATCATTGATAGTGCGAAGGGAAGCCTAAATTTTCTGTTTTTCTTACTCACAAAAAATTTTGTTTGGGCAGAACGCCCATATAATCCAGCTGTTCTGAGAACTCGTCAAAAAATTTCAGGTGAAATTGAAGTAGAAAATGTTTCATTGAATTCTACAGAAACCTTTACAGCACTCAAACGTGAATTTTTCACAAATTTTCTAATTATAAATCTCTGATCACGTTTTGTTAACTTTGTCGGACGTCCTTTTCTTACCTTGTTTTCGATCCAATTTTCTTCTTTAAAGCGTTTTTTCACATACTGTACAGTAGAATGGGATAAATTAAGTAATTTAGCAATATTTGAACTTAATTATCACTACCATGATGAAAAATAATCAATTTTCGAATGCTGTTTGTTGTTTCTTTACAACTACGAACCATTTTTAAATAATAAATAGAACATTACGGAGTAGGCAAGCAAAAAATTAAAGCCAAACGATATTTTGAATGCCACCACAATTCAAAAATAAAAATAAAGCGCCAGACGATAATTTTAATTATGAATTTATCCGAAAATATGTCAGTGTACGATGATTTTTGTGAGATAAAGTTTTTGTTACTTTTTGATGACTGGTTTCTTAAAAATATAGTTTTACTATTTTTTCAAAATATTTCATGTAGTTTGTTAAGAATAGATTATAGATCTTATTATTAAATACCCATTCTGAAATATTAATTTTAATTAATAGATAGACCCCTATTTCATTGAAATTCGGAAGTGTACGAACACTTTTGGGAGCCACTATATATAGATTAGATAGAGTATCATATATTATATAATAGTGTTTGATCAAATGTACTTTCTGTAAAAGAAAGGGAAAAAAGTAGATATTCGTAAGATATTTCAAAATTTAATGCCTAAGAAATCCAATATGCTCTTGCATAATGAATTTCCGAATGCCGGCGAACAAAGGAAATACTAGATCCGGCCACTCATTTCCCCAAATTACTGAGGTGTTTCTCAAAGTCATCCATGCATTGAAAATGAAACCTCGCAAGTCGCCTCTTCATAGCCATTATCGCTCCATCGGAATCGTTTGTCCATTAACTATGTGTTCTATCTGAAAAACAGAGCGTAACTAACGTCTTCACAACACTTCGGAGGCATTCCGTAGCACGAAATCGCCAGATGTCTTGGTTCAATGTCTCTGCATAATTAAATGCCTTTAATGAATTCGATCACGCCTCCTTCGATGAGACTTTGTAAGACTATTATGCAATGTAAAACAGATCTTGAATTCGGTCAACAGATTAGATATTAAGGTTCTAGTTTTCTAGGTTATTAAAGCTTTTACGCGAAATAAATGCTACAGTCGGATTGTATGCGAGTTAAGAGGAAGATGATGTATGGTTTATTGAAACCGGTAGAGCGTATACAGATCGTAGATTTGTCTGTCGCCGTCTGATTACAGCCAAGTCCCAGCGACTAAATATTTCATTCTATTAAATCGGTATTATTAAGTCACATTTTATGACTAGCTGAATAACCGTGCTTCGCTACGGAGTACATTCAAATTAAATACAACGGTCAATGTGTACGATTAATGGCAAAAAAAATATTTATAAAAAATAGTAACCGATATTTTTAAAGACAAAATAATGTAGAAGAAAATATTCAAATGAAACCTAATAGAACATACTAAGGAATATAGTACAGTTTGGGGAACATTTCTTTTACTCTATTTAAATATTTTTTTTTGGATAATGTCCAATCGTCTGCCGCATCAGCAAGAAAGAAAAATATTTTTTTTGTTCTAATTCTTTGTTATGCACGTGACGCAAAACTGATTTAAAGTATCACAAAAAGAAAAGAAACCACGTGATCGGCATTTAATAAATTAAATTCTAGAAATGAATCTTTAAAAATTCACCAAAAATCAGAAAATGGAGGTAAAGATTCGAAAAAGATTTCATTTTAAAGGCATTTTTATGATCTTTCTCGTGATATAAATTTTATAACTCTTAAATTATTATTTTAAATGCAAACTCTAAAGAATGTTACAAAAACAGCTTAAAATTTTAATTAAAAAAAATCTTAGAAGAATTTTTCAAAAATCTTTCTGGGTGCACGCCTACACCATGAGAATAATCGCCATGCAACATGTCAACCCATTAGGTCCACAGGTTTGGTCTGTGCGTTATCTGTCAGTCAGTCAGTCAGTCAGTTGCGGAACTGTTTTATATATATAGACCATAATTATTAAGTCATTTAAGGGGGGGGGGATGCACCAAGCAGGTACTAAATTTTCTTCATCTTTCAGGTGGAGCTCTTGAAACGATTCATTGCAGTTTTTTTATTTAATAGAAAGCGAAGTGACAAGGAAATACTTTAAATACACGAAATTATAAAGTTATCAGTAATTCCCCCACAGTTCAAACACTGCCTCGTTTTAAAATAGGCTTGAAAACACGCATAAAATATACTTGCATTTTGAGCACTGAAGAACGTTTTTTGCCCCTACAAACAAAGTAAAAGAATTTGCTATTTGTTGTGTCCTGACGCTCCTTGGGGCCGAGCTCTCCCACGCGTGATCACGTGATCATCTGTTGCCACCACCGGTAGTGGCACGCCGACCTCAGGCGAAGTTGTGATCATCGCAGTGTGGTCTGCGTTTGTATTGGCATAGGGCAGAAACATTCAGACGTTATGCTTGTTTGTGCATGTAAATAAAACTAGTACAAAGACATTGTGCTTTATGATTAGAAAATTATTGATACAGTCTCCTTTAACGGCCTAATACCATTCAACAACAACAACAAAAAATGACCCGCAATACGCTAACTAAGAGCTGATGGTTAACTCAGAATTTTTAAAAAATTATTTAGGATCTATCCTAATAATAGCCCAGTTCTGTACCTCTGGAACGCTTCCGGAGCGACCACTTCATAAATATATCAGCCTATGGGATCCATTTTGTTTTACGAGTTAGGCTTAACAAGTTAAAAGTAAAGTTAAAAAAGATTATTTGCTATCTAAACCCAAATAATTTATTAGAAACAACGTAATATAGACACAAATCAACTTTATTTCGATTTTAAGACGGCTGTAATAAACGCTTATGACAGTTTCAAAACAGCTCGCAACCGTTTAAAATTGTTCTCAGCATAAAATATCCTTTCATTGTAACGTATTTCATTTAAATTAATAAGAAGTACAGTAACCACCGCTTATAGTGATCAGTGGTTATAAGAATCAACCGTTTATAAGAATCAATATCGCGAAAACAAAAACAAATGTATTATTTCCATGTTAAAATTTTCGCTTTAAAGAATCAATCCACCGGTTTTAAGAATCAACTTACACTCTTCGCTTTCCTTTTATTTTTCAAAAAAACCCACTTACACCCTCAAAAGGCACGAAGTTCTTTTTTTTTTTAAAGAAAGATTGATAAGATGGGATGGAATATAGTCATAAAATTCATCCCTTTCTTTGTTAGACATAACATAATAGTTTCTCCTTAAACGCTTTAGCACAACACTGTCCTATTAGCTTGACCCGGGGGCATCTTTACCCGTCCGGGTCCGATTTCACTTTTCTTCCACTGACAAACAAAAATAGGGACTCTTTTTTTCCCACCTCCCACATCCCGGTTGCGGCTTCCTGGTCCCTGAAACACATAAATCTTGTCGAAGTGTCCACTATGACTTAGGCAAACGTGACATTAGTAGATTCAGCACGTTATCAAACCGTGAAACGTAAGCTAGAAGGTGAATCTTCGTCTGAGACTATTGGTATTGAAAGAGGTATAAAAAGCCTCCTGAAAACTTCATTACGTCAA
>OU015499.1:160497289-160502289 GCA_907164885.2 Dolomedes plantarius
TTATATCCAATATTGCTGTGGTCGTTGCTTCCCCCACATTTGGGGGCTCGACCTTTCTTTCGCTTTCCCTGCGTGAATTGTTCCCCCTAGACCCGTTTCCCGTTTAAAAAAAATAAGTATCATCCCAGCAGACGGCTGTGGACACTTTTGTTTTTGAATTTAGTAGTGGCTGACGTGCCAATTGCAGCAGACGGCTGCTCTCACCGAGGATATTTGTTTTAATCTACTAGAACACCTGTAACAAACCCACGAATCTTCAATCTTTTTGCCACGGACGTTGAAATCGAAACGAAATAATCGCTGCTGTGCTGAACTGTGTAATCTTCAAGAACTTAGTGCAATTCCTACACTACTGGATATAGTGCCATTCTACTGGATAACGTGATTTTGAATAGTGACATTCACATAAAAAAAAAACTGGATTTTCGTGGACTATTCTTCCTATTCTCATTGGATACCCTTCGAGCCACAAGGACTGTTCCCTTAAGCGAGGTAGGCCCCATTTTTTTGTTTGTTTTTCCGTTAGTTTGTGTTTCAAAATTTCGTAATTTCTTAAGTTTAAAATTTCCCCCTCAGTTGTGTTATTAATTTGTTTCAATTTTCATTATGGCCCTAACCTTAGGCGATATGCCTCTAATTGCTAACTCCCTCACATATGGAACAACCCAAAACGTAAAATTATTAAATAAAGTACTCGGTTATACCGAATTCGACCGCTCATCGCGAAAAAAAAATGCGTCAATTTTCCTCATTCCCCGCAGAATTTGATGTCGCGAAACATAAAGAATGCTTAATGAAGGATCTTTCACTCGCAGATTTTATTTCTGTTGCTAATTTATTACATTTAGATAATGTCAGTACTAACAAAATTGAGTTATGCGATAATATTCTTTATGCCCTCTCCAATTTATTAAAATTTCAAAATTCTTTAGATACGAGTTTTTTATGCGACGCTGAAAACGAAATTATCCTTTCTTCTGAGTCTACCGAAAATGATTCAAATGTAGGTCAAAGTACTTCCAGCCCTTTACAAAACATTCCCGCGTTTCACTCAGATACCCAGACTAAACAACTGTGCCTTGACGCCTCTTCTAGCAGAAATGATGTTTTGATAAACAATAATGATTTGATTCCCAACTCTATGAGTTCTCACTTCTGGTTGTTGTTGCGAGACCTTTCAACCTCCTGTCGCCAGTTCACAGGCAATAATTTATATTCCGTTCACAATTTTTTTGCCGACGTAGAGGATAACTTTAATTTATTTCCCGCTATCAGTGATCAACAAAAATTGGTTTTTGCCAAACGCCTCGTTACAGGAAATGCTAAAACTTTTTTGTTTTCACAAAGAAATCTGAATTCGTATGATTCATTTAAGACCGCGTTAATAAATGAATTTTCTGATAGAATCACATCCATTGAAATTCATAGACAACTTGAAAGACGTCACATGCGTTCTAATGAAAGTTTAATGCAGTATTTTATAGCGATGCGTGAAATTGCAAACCGCACTACTAATACTATTGATGAATGTTCCGTCATTCAGTATACTATACAAGGAATACAGGGTACCCCATCAGAGAAAATTATTCTTTACGGTGCAAAATCTTTTACCGAATTCAAAGAAAAACTCCGAACATACGAAACCGTAGTGAGTCAAAGGAACACAATTAGTTCGAATTTTCGACGTGCCGGCGATGGCCAAAGACGCTGCACGGAACCAAACACTGCACTCCAAAGACGTGACTCAAAATTTACTGTTGCTAGCTCAGCAAAATCTCATCAACGCTGTTTTAATTGTAATGCAATTGGACATATCTCAAAGACGTGCCCTAGTCTTTCTCTTGGCCTTCGTTGCCATTCTTGTAATTTATTTGGACATAAGTCCGCAGACTGCCGCCGTACACCTCAAATTGAAAGCTCCGCGACGCATGACGGTGTCAACACGGTGCATGTTGTTACTTCTCCCACTAATATATGCAAACCGGTTGTTATTTTTGATAATACATTTTCGGGATTAGTGGATACTGGCAGTCATTCGACGCTTCTTAAACATTCCGCGTGGATTAAATTAGGATCACCACCGTTGACGAATAGCACTACAATGCTAACTGGTTTTGGTTTTTCAAAAACTAAAGTCATTGGTTCTTTTGCTTCCGAAATTAAAATAGATGATCAAATTTTTCCAGTAAATATCTCCGTTGTTCCAAATAATTGTATGACTTTCGATCTTATACTAGGTTGCGATGTCATCCAACAAGCGAATTTAACTATTACACCTGACGGTGCTATGTTTTCAAAAATTTCAAAACCTGATGATCCTGCCGCACATGACGATTTTGTAATGACAATTTCAGCCGATCCTCCTTCTTTTGATATTGGTCCTAACATTTCTCGCCAAACCCGTAATGACGTTGAACAGCAATTGTTAGCCTACAAACCTAACAAAACGAAAACTGCAAACATCGAACTTGATATAACGCTTACTGACGATAAGCCAATTTTCCATACACCCCGACGCTTACCATTTGCAGAACGTGATATAGTGGATGCTCAAATTGACGAATGGTTAACAAATGGAATTATAGAGCCATGTTCTTCCCCCTACGCTAGTCAAGTCGTTGTCGTTCGCAAAAAGAACGGTCAGCCGAGAGTTTGCATAGATTATAGGCAATTAAATCGTAAGTTAGTTAAGGATCACTACCCTTTACCTTTGATCGACGATATTTTGGATCGTCTCCAAAATGCCAACATATTCAGTACACTCGATTTGCGTAATGGATTTTTTCACGTCCCCGTAAACGAAAAGAGTCGTCGTTACACCAGTTTTGTGACGCATTCAGGTCAATTTCAATTCCGATATATGCCATTTGGATTAAGCTCTTGTCCTTCTGTTTTCATGCGATACATAAATGCCGTTTTTCGTGACCTTATTGCCAAAGGTATTGTACTCCCATACATGGATGATCTCATCATTCCAGCGAATAATGAGTCTGAAGCTCTTGAACGTCTGAACACTGTTTTAATTGTAGCTCGTGATTATGGACTTGACATAAACTTTAATAAATGCCAATTTCTGTATAACAAAATTGAATTTCTAGGCCACATTGTGGAGCACGGAAAGCTGTTCCCCTCCTCCTCCAAAACTAAAGCCGTTCTTAATTATCCTGATCCCAAAAACACAAAAGATGTCCAACGTTTTTTAGGTCTTACTGGATATTTTCGTAAATTTCTTCCCTCTTATTCTACCATAGCAAAACCCCTTAGTGATCTGCTTCGTAAGGACACCCCATTTCAATTTCAGACTGATCAGAAAGCCGCATTTCAAAAATTAAAACACCTCCTTTCCCAACAGCCCGTTTTAAGTATTTTTAACCAAAACAGTCCTATTGAAATTCACACTGACGCATCAATTGATGGCTTGGGGGCAGTCCTGCTACAAAAATCCAAGGAAGATAATTGTTTCCATCCCGTCTACTACATGTCCAAGAAGACGTCGGACAACGAACGCAAATATACCAGCTACGAACTTGAAGTACTCGCCATTGTGGAAGCACTTAAAAAATTCCGTATCTACGTTCTTGGTTCACATTTTAAAATAGTTACTGACTGTAATACATTTGTGAAAACCTTAAGTAAAAAAGAACTTAACTCACGTATAGCTCGATGGGCATTGTATCTTGAAGACTTTGATTATGAAATCGAACATCGTACAGGTTCTAAAATGGCTCACGTTGATGCCCTTAGTAGAAGCCCATGTTGCATGATTATTCAGGACAGTGTCCTTATACAACTTCTTAAAGCACAACAATCAGACGAGCATATCGAAACTATAAAAAAACTTCTTTCAACCGCACCATATGACGACTATATAGTTAAAAATAATCTGCTATATAAAACTGTTCAAGGAACTGATTTACTTGTTGTGCCCGAAGGTATGCAGGCGAACATAATTCAGGCAGCTCACGAACGAGGTCACTTCGCAGTACTACGTACTCAAGAACTGTTGCAAAAAGAATATTTTATTCCGAACTTGAAAGAGAAAATACAGCGATGCATCAATAACTGTGTCACATGCATCCTCAATAACAGAAAACGTGGAAAGCAAGATGGAATGCTGCATCCCATCGAAAAAGACGACACACCCCTGCACACGTACCATATCGACCATCTAGGCCCACTTGCCAGTACATCTAAACGTTACAAACACATTTTTGCAGTTATTGACTCATTTACTAAATTTGTGTGGTTATACCCAACCCGGTCTACAGACGCCGCTGAAGTAATCAATAGGTTGGAAACCCAAAGAGCCGTCTTCGGTAATCCGTCCCGGATAATTTCAGACAGAGGTACCGCGTTTATGTCTACTGCATTTCAAGAGTATTGTGAAAAACAGAATATACGTCACATTGCTGTTACTGCTGGACTTCCCAGATCGAACGGTCAAGTTGAACGTCTCAACTCCGTCATCATCGCCGTACTTTCTAAACTCTCTATCGACAACCCGGAAAAATGGTATTCCCATGTTCCAGCCGTTCAACAAATCATCAACTCCACCTTTCAACGTAGTATCAATTCCACTCCATTCGAAATTCTTTTTGGGACTAAAATGCATTCTCCCCATGACATCAAAATTGTTGATATGATCAACGAGGAAATAAAATCTACATTTCTCCAAAAACGTGATGATCTCCGTAAAGACGCTAAACGACAAATATGCAAGGTTCAAGACGAAAATCGTCGTACTTACAATCTGAGACGCAAACAAGCTCACCCCTTCCAACTCGACGACCTTGTAGCAATCAAGCGTACCCAGTTTGGTCCTGGTCTCAAACTCAAACAAAAATTTCTTGGACCATATAAAATTACTAAAGTAAAACCAAACAACACTTATGATGTTGAAAAGTGTGCATTCTTCGACGGACCAGTGAAAACGTCAACTTGTGCAGAATATCTGAAACCTTGGTCCAACACTATTGAGCATATAACTTGATATTTTTATT
>OU015499.1:160504789-160506410 GCA_907164885.2 Dolomedes plantarius
TTTTTGTTTTGAATGGATTTGCTTGAAATTTGGATATGTGATTAGTACCATAGATATGTAAAAGTGGTTGAAATTTAAAA
Organism: Dolomedes plantarius; assembly: GCA_907164885.2. NCBI lineage: Eukaryota > Metazoa > Arthropoda > Arachnida > Araneae > Dolomedidae > Dolomedes > Dolomedes plantarius. The sequence continues at coordinate 160,504,870 of OU015499.1, forward strand.
ATGAAATATTAATAATTTATGAATTATTAATTATTTATTATGTAAAAAATTGGCCTCATTAAAAATGTTCCATGCACGTTTCTTTTGCATATAATATGGTAATTTTTATTTACGGGATACCTTATAGAACTGACAATGAAAATTATTGCTTATTTTAAGCATTCGTTAAAAATATAAAGAGAAAATAATAATAATAGTGAAAACACCCTTTTTATGACGCAAAATACCTATAAATCATCTTTTCGAGTACGAAATTTAGAAATTCTGAGCTACGAAGCATAATTTTTTTAAATAAGATCAATTTGATTTACAGTTAAGTATATAAAACTTAAATTTGAAAGCAATACGATAATTAGAAATGCGCCCGGGGAAGTTTGAATATTCGAATGACACGAAAATGTTATTTTGAGAAAAACGCCTTTAAAGTTATTTCTATTAGTAACCGCATAATATCTAAATTAAATATAAATGCCTATAACTAGGAAAGTAATCGCAGAAATTAAAAATTATTTTTGAAACACATTCCTACTCGTTCGTAGTTTCGCAATTCAATAAAAAAAAAAAAATCGAATTTTTGGACAAATTTCGCAATTTTGAAAGTCCATTGTCCCCTTAAGGCATTTGTCATATCTCGGCACTAATTGTAACATACCCGCTTCGTAGAATTCGGCCGCCTGCGAGTAATATACATATAATATAATGCTACTATGTTTTTATAAACTTTCTTTCTTTATACATATAAAGTACATATCTTTAAATATGTCATATATAAAAATGGAAATTATAACATATATAAATAATTTTAAAATTAGCAGTTTAGAATTTTATATGATTAACTGGTAATTAATAATTACAAGATAAAATGAACTTTTTATATTGTAAGTCGACGAATTATTGTAGTTTATTTTTGTAGGTCGACGAAATGACTATAAATATATAAGCATTAGCACAGGACCTCAAAGCTCGTCATAAATTACTATAAATATGGTCTAATTGTAACCTCAAGAACTCAAATAATATTAGAAAAAGAAATTTCCTTTTTTTTATTTATTCATATTAAGTACATATCTTTAAATATGTGATATATAAAAATGGAAATTATAACATATATAAATAATTTTCAAATTAGCAGTTTAGAATTTTATATTATTAACTACAAATTTTGAGTTTTGGGGCAGAATTACTTTTAAACTATCAATAGGAAAATGATAAAACTGCACTCATATGTATATTTCATGGTACTCTACAATTTAAAACCAGATTATAATTACAAGATTAAAAAGAACTTTTTATATACCATGTTTTTAAATTTTCCGTTGAATCATATAAACTTGACAATTCTATGTATTAATAAATACTTTTTAAAATTTTTTTGGGATGAATTATCCCATCCACTTGAAAGAAAATGAAGTGAATTGGAAGTTAACTCGCGCTTAACTTTTCGTTCCCGTCCCGGCCGATAGATGGTTGCGACAGTCTACAAATCAAAATGAACTGAAAATGCATTCCAATCTGTTTAAAGATGGCTAAAAGTATCAAAA
>OU015499.1:160506910-160545511 GCA_907164885.2 Dolomedes plantarius
ATCTCGAAGCTTAAAGATTAGGCAAATTCTGAATTACATTGAGTTATTGCATCTATACTTCCAGTCTTATATTGGAAGTATTCTTGCAATGTTATTGCATCTATACTTCCAATCTCGAAGCTCAATGATTAAACATATTCTGAATAACATTCAGTTATTGCATCTATACTTCTAATTATATATTGGAGGTATACTTGAAATGTTATTGCATCTATACTTCTAATTATATATTGGAGGTATACTTGCAATGTTATTGCATCTATACTTCCAATCTTATATTGGAGGTATACTTGCTATGTTATTGCATCTATACTTCCAATCTCGAGGCTTAAAGATTAAGCAAATTCTGAATTACATTGAGTTATTGCATCTATACTTCCAGTCTTATATTGGAAGTATACTTGCAATGTTATTGCATCTATACTTCCAATCTCGAAGCTCAATGATTAAGCAAATTTCGAATAACAATGAGTTATTGCATCTATACTTCCAGTCTTATATTGGAAGTATACTTGCAATGTTATTGCATCTATTCTTCCAATCTCGAAGCTCAAAGACTAAGCAAATTCTGGATAACAATGAGTTATTGCATGTATACTTCCAATCTTAAATTGGAGGTATACTTGCAATGTTATTGCATTTATACTTCCAATCTCGAAGGTCAAAGACTAAGCAAATTCTGTATAACAATAAGTTTTGAACTTCCGTTGCATCAGTTGCATCAAAATATAACCATTTCCATATATGTTTAGCCGAATTTTTTTCCTAGTAATGATATAGTTTGCGATAAACAATGATATGAAAATACAACATATCTATTTCAAAGTCACATCAAAGCTGACATCTGTTTCAAAGTCAGCTTGAAAACAAGTCATCAATCTAATAAGATGGCAGCTGAATGAATCGCCTCAAGAAACTGCTTTGAATGTATTAGAAATGAGAAATGAATCCACACAGAGACTGGAGTTTATATATATAACAAATTTATTAGAGCATTCAGTGTCTTCATTCTCATACACATGCAGTTTACGAACTTTTCGAAAACTTGTATTATCTTGCGCGTTTCATATAAATAAAAAAAGTACAGAAAGGCTTGTTTTCTTGTGAACAATTCAATACAGGGTTCAGTGACATTAAGTACATACTTTTTGCGAATCTGCTTTAGATTCCAGAAAATACAAGTAAACGAATACGCATTTCAAAACTATATGTACATGCGAATATATTTTTTTATGAACGATTCCATTCAATATGGCCATTTTAAAACTCTCTCTCTTCTAATTTTACGTTGATTTTACGCGCCCAGTATAGATCAAACACTTAATCTTACTTATGTAGCAAAAGAGTTACTTGGTTGCAGTCGTAAAATGTATTTTTCCAATATATATTTTCAACTAGATATCCATGTAATTGTAAATTTAATGATCAAAACAACTTACTGATTGATCTGATGAATGCGTTGGAATTTTGATAACAGTAAAAATTAAAGTATTAAATTATACTGAATTTTAAAATTACCTGCGTGAAATGTACACTTTTATTTATGTAAGATATACGCCTAACTTGCTTATAAAAACGTTAAAAATTTGCAAACGGCCGTTTTGGAGCAATAAAAAGTTTACATTTCACTCTATTTTGACATTGGAAATTAATAATATATATATATATATATATAGTTGAATCTCGATCGATCGTGCCCCGAATCATCGTTTTTCCGTGTGTGTCGTTTATTTCACCCAGTCTCAAAGATCATATTGCTTTGTAATGTTCCCGCATATATAACGTTCAGTTCAGTCTTTCCCTTGAGAAACGATAGATCGAGATTCTACTGTATATATATTGCGGTAGATTAATAGCTTAATGAAATGTTGACATGATTCCTTAGAAATTTTAAAAAGGTCAATTGAAATTTTGAGAAATAAACAACCAGTGTGGCAATTGCATTAAAACTGTCGTGTAGAGGAAGTGGCAATTTTCTCTAAACGGGTGAGGTGATAATTGTTGTTTCACGTTTGAAAAAAAAAGTTTCAATTGTTGTAAAATTAGTTTGTTTAATTACTATTTTACTTAATTTTGAAGCCTTGATCATGTTTATAGTTATAAATAAAAGGAAAGAAATCTTCTCATTTCCTTCCTGACAAGCATATGGGGGCTTGAAAGTAGGGATATCCCATCAGAATTCCCTAGAAAGTTTTAGGGTTGCGGTGAACTCGCTTTCACCCAAGATGGCCTTTCTCGTGACGTGAAAACACGTCTTGGGGATTTTTGAAAAAAAAATGCTATTCTCACGTCAGCTTAGTGCTGCGCCCGAAAGGCTTATTCATAATATTAATGATGGACTTCTTAAATAATGATAGCAGAATACACTTTTGTAGAATTCCCTGTTGCAAAACGTCAGTTTCGGAGACAGACGTTATGAAAAGTCAGTATCGGGAGCTAGTGAAGGTGGATGTCTAAGTCAAAAACAAAGTATATCTTTTGGCACTTGATTATGATATATTTTGAAAGTTTCTGTTATTAAGGGGACAGTGGACTTCCAAAATTGTGAAATGTGTCCAAAAATTCGATTTTTTTTTATTTTATTGAATTGCGAAACTACGGACGAGTAGGAATGTGTCGCAAAAAGAATTTTTAATTTCTGCGATTACTTTCCTAGTTATAGGCATTTTTTATTTAATTTAGATATTATGTGGTTACTAATAGCAATAACTTTAAACGTGTTTTTCTCAAAATAAAAATTTTCGTGTCATACGAATATTCTAACTGCTCCATGCGCATTTCTAATGATCGTATTGCTTTGAAATTTAAGTTTTATATACTTAACTGTATATCGAATAAATCTTATTGAAAAAAATTATGCTTCTTAGCTCAGAATTTCTACATTTTGTACTTGAAAAGATGATTTATGGGTATTTTGCGTCATAAAAAGGGTGTTTTCACTATTATTATTTTTTTCTCTTTATATTTTTAACGAATGCTTAAAATAAGCAATAAGTTTCATTATTAGTTTTATAAGGTATCCTGTAAATAAAAATTACCATATTATACGAAAAAGAAATGCGCATGGAACATTTTTAATGAGGCCAATTTTTGATATAATTAATAATTCGTAATTCATAAATTATTAATATTTCATCATTAAATTTTAACCACTTTTACATATCTACGGTGCTAATCACATATTCAAATTTCAAGCAAATCCATTCAAAACAAAAAAAAGTTAGGTTTGAAGGTCCACTGTCCCCTTAATGACTTCTTTATAAAGAATAATCTTTCATTTTTAAGAGACCATATTCGTGTCACCTTATAAGCCAATAAAAGTAATGAATGAATTTACAGCTCAACTAGAAAGTTCAATGATCAATCCGGTTGTGAAATAAATGCGAATGACACCTGAAATTTTTTTTAGAAGGTGCATCGGAGATAAAATATAAAAACATATTTTTGAGGTACTTTCTAGCGCTCATTTAGAAATACAAATACACATCTGATTGGGTCGGAACCGATATGCAAGCACGCGTTTATCGGTACACTGAATGGTTCCGTTTTCCAGTCTGTTTAACATCTCGACGTCCGTAGCTGATGACACACGCACTGGCTTAATAAAATGACGTCCATGCTGAGGGGGGGGGGGGGGAGCGATAAAAAAAAAAACAGAATTTTCTTAAATAGCTGAATAACACAATCAATATTTACAAAACATTTTAGTACAAAAACGACAGGTCGGCCGGTGGCAGCAGGTCCCGTGGGAAGTCGGTTTGAGCAAAACGGTGGAATTCAGATGTAGTTAACTTATTTGGATGGCTAATGAAATTTGAACTCGAACGTACAGGAAGAGGTGAACTATAATAAATTAACGTATTCAATATCCAGGTTGTGGAGCATATCAATACATCTTTATTTGTCTGGTAGTTTCCTTTGTAATATATTAACCCTTGGCAGGGTGCAAATGCCTAAATTTAGACTTTTTTGTCACTTGCATTCAATGTATTCCAGTTAAATGAAAGAAGAAGGGTTAGTACTGCCATCTATTATCAGTTTAAAGAAGTAAAAACATTTTGCAATCTTTAATTGGAAAAAAATTTCAAGATTCATTAGGTTAAAAAAATCAGCAGTACACGTAGATAATACCCAGTATCTATCCTGAAGGGAGAGCGTTTTAGTGAGAACGTCTCGAACTGAGCACTATTTCATTTATTTCTAAACAGCGAACGAATATAGTAAATGCATGACCTGAAAACAAACAGGCTATAAGGAAATCAATTCTAATATCCTATCAATAAATAAAACTTTGCCGTTTGAATTCTTGGCATTTCACGAGGATGAAACAAATTACGGCAATTTTCTGTTTCTGTTATCATTGCAATATGTTGGTCAAACATTATCGGATCCTGTCATTAATGTTATACTCAAAATCGCAAATCTATGTTGCAAAATGGGAAATGATGTAGACATGAGATATGGGATATTAATTTCAGCGATTGAAAAATAGGAATTTAAGCAGTTAAATAGATAGTGTATTTAAAATTCTTTAGTTAAAAACTAAGCTGAATAAAATCATTTGAATGTAAAGAAATGCTCACATTTCAATTAAATTAATTGTAAGAATTAAGTTGGATACATTTTGGACTTAATTAGTCAAAACTTATCGTTTAAATTTTCTGAAACAAAAAATATTGCACGAACTTTCTTAATACAGTTGGTATTAGGCGAGACTTGGATTTTAAACGGTCCCAAAAGTTTCTATATTATGAAAAGCGACGAAACCTTTCAAGATATTTTATTAGATTTTATCTCAGTTTTGGAAACTTGTTTGTATCATCCCAAACAGCCGATAGTAAATCTTTTAAGGGTATCCAGGAATTTTAGCTAAATAGCAACGAAATATAAATTATTGTGTGGATATTTGATAGAAGTTATTGCAATGGATGAGCTTTTAAACCGGTTAAAAGCGAGAGAAAATTGAATGGTATGAAAGGAATTCGTCATTTTAGACTTTTGTGCTAAAGGCATAACTTTTTTTTTTTTGCAAATCCTTCCAGATATATCCCAGAGAACTAAAATCACTTCCCATGCGACCACGTTTAACTCACAGAACTGGGGAACTTATCAAATGATTTTACAAAGTTAAAGTGGCATCGATGTTTGTCCCAGAACTGACGTCATAGATTGCGACTGATACTAATTTATACATTTACACCGTGAGCTCCGTTTCTTCCTGTAGCACGAGACTGAAAAGCACCGATGATGTTGTTTTGAGCCGATATGATATTACATCCCATTCATTTGGCAATAGAAAACACTGAATTCCACCGCCAACCATCTCGCCACGAAGGACTGCCAACGAGGGTATGACCTCGGATACCGGCCCTCCTTGATATAAAAAAGTCTTTAAATATGTGCAAATGTACAACAGGCACTTCGTAAGGGTGTGTTGAGGGAGTTGCGCAGTGCTGGTCTGCGCACCCTACTTCTTGTAATTTGTATCTCGCCACTTGCTCAGGTCCAGTCGTGGGATGTCGTCCGTACCACAGTCCAGTCGGGGATTCCTGTAAAGTTTTTTTCAATTTAGAATGACATTAGAACATTAGTTATGTAAGCGCAGATCTGCAAATTATATATAGACATATTCATTTGACCAATGGTTTCTAGACTGGGGTAAGCGAATCCCTAGGAGCACACAACCAAATAATTACAAGTTTGCTAATTTTTGTTTACCAATTATATGTAGACATATTCTTTTGACCAGTGGTTCTCAACGTTAGATACGCGAACAGTCACGAGTAGGCGTCAAGATGTCTAGTGATTGTCTAATTTTCCAAGTTAATCTAGACATATTCTATTGACCAGTGGTTCTCAAACTGGGGTACGCGAACAGTCAAGAGTTGGCGTCAAGATGTCTAGTAAGGGTCTAATTTTCCAAGTTAATCTAGACATATTCTATTGACCAGTGGTTCTCAACCTATCATACACGGTCAAGAGTAGGCGTCAAGATGCCTGGAGATGGTTTAATTTTCCAAGTTAATCTAAACATATTCTATTAAACCGTGGTTCCCAACCTATCATACACGGTCAAGAGTAGGCGTCAAGATGTCTAGAGATAGTCTAATTTCCCACGTTAATGTATACATATTCTATTGACCAGAACCTGGGGTATGCGAACACACACGAGCAAACTCCAGTGCGTTTACGAGTCTGTTAATAGAAGTATTAAGGACATAAAAAGGTACATATTTTAACAGCAATGCAGTTTTTTAGATACAATTACTCTGAGTTTTCAGTTTTCAATATAAGAATTCATGCCAGTATTGTTTTCCTGTTTATTCCACTGATTTTCGTTCATATTTGACCTTTTAGTTTAGACTCCAGACTCTTTCATAGCGTATATATTCGAAATAAAAGCGACTAAATTAGATAAAAGCATTGCGTTGGTCTGAACTGCACAATTTATAGAAATTTAAAGTGTTAGTGAAAGAAAGAAGAGAACTACGGATTGTAAAGAACAAATGTATTTGTACTCCCATATTTAATTTCTAAAACTTTTATATTCTATACCATTAAAACAATAGATATAAGTAAAGTAACTGCAATCTACTGGCTTTCAATCGTAGATTTATAAGTATATGATATTTTACAAGACTTTTAATTAAGGTGTGCACGAACATTCCAAATCACCCGTAAGATGATATTGTTCCTGTATTCATCTGTTCTGCTTTCTCCACATTTATTTGTTAGCAATGTCTTTCAGAATCCATTTCAAGCGCTGTTTCGATAATAATAGTTAATGGACTTCTATATACACCAAATAATTTCAGCTATCTTTCGAAAAAGCGCAGTTTCGTTTAGCTTACGTACTATAATTCATTTTGGATCTTGTCTGAGCTGCATGAAAATGCAAACGTTTTCAGAACAACAGTTGGATGTGCTGAGTTGTTTTGCTGCTTTATTGAGGATAATATTTGGATTAATGTGGACAATTTTAATGAAGAAGCATTTGGACACTAGACGTATTATGTTACATTATTAGGTCTTATGTATTTTTTAATGTAAAAAGCGTAAGAAATCAATTAATGAATTATATCCGTAAGGAAAGCTACATTCATTTAGCTCATAATGGTTGGAAATAAAAGGTCAAACAGATTTCTTAGCATGATTTATGTATTGATAAGTATAGAAAAGGAGAATATATCGACTTGAAATAAAAATATGTATTCCAAACATCGCGTTAGACGACACTTTTCCTTCGATCAACTTAACTCCTAATAGATGATAATAGCCTTGGAAGAAATTAAAGAGCAAGTAGATTTCCTTACGTGATTCATATATTTATCAAACTGTGCAATTAACCTACTGAATAAAGAATAGGCATTCCAAGCCTCATTTTGTTTTAAATTGTTAACTCGATTAACTCATTATAGATGGTAATAGTTTTAATGCAAACGAAAATTTCTCCCCACTTAAAATGTGCAATCATATCATTATTTTATTATGTCGATAACAATTTCCAAAAACCAAACAGTCCAGTTAGCTAAAAAAAATTCATTTCGATTAAGCCACTGACCGAATTTAACATATATATTCATTTTGAGAACAGAGCCCCAATTCAGTATGATAAGTACCCATTCTTTTCATGCAGTTCCAAACAAAGATGTTGTAATAAAGAAGTTCGGTCAATCACGCGATGATTAACTATAAATATTATGATTAGGTAAAGCAATACTGCAGCCACTTACGTGTGTGGATCAGCCATAGCCATGGCATTAAACTGAACTGTTAACATCTCGTCGGCATTATCACATAAGAGTCTGGCCAGGCGCACCTTCCTGATTTCTTGGAGTTGCTCTGTGGGTGAAAGAGGAAAAAAAGGAATCAGAGTTTTAAAAGTATCACTCTGCTTAAAAACTCTCTCACTCAAATTACTGTATTTAAGATATACATTTTAAATCTACAAATAAAGGAAATTTATTATATACATGCATTTAAATATTGATTTCAGAACTGATTAGGTATTTGATTAATTATATTTAGGCTACAATTAAAATAGGTTATTTCATATGAAGAGGTGTGGAGTGATGTATATATATATATATATACACACACACACACACACACGCACACACACATATATATATATATATATATGTATATATATATATGCCAAGGAGAATATTTATAGAGATCCTTTACTTGTTTCCGATTTCATTGTAACTTTTGGCCTCTGTTCCATTGGATTCCATTGTAACTTTTGGACCTAGTCTAGCCTACGGCTAGAGCGGGTGGAATAAGTCACACACACACACATTATATATATATATATATATATGTGTGTGTGTGTGTGTGTGTGTGTGCGTGTGTCTTTGTTTGCAGTGCAAAGAGTGTCAAGTTCAAAATCGTAGTTTTGAGAAAAACGGTATTGAAAAGAAAAACAGCTTTTGTAAAGTCAGTTTTTTTAAGTTTAAATTTAAATTTTTTTAAGTAAATTTTTCCAATTTTCTTTTTGTTGATTAAATAGTGTTAGGTCCTTGATTGGGACTTAACCCTTTTAACACTAACATATTTCAGTTTTGTTTCCAGTATCCCAAATTTTCCCAGATGAATAAAAATATTTAGGAGTGGAATTTCACTTCGCTTTCTGTACCTTGCAGTATTCCTTGATTTTCCAAACATGCCTGGTTTGATAACTCGTTTCAGCCCATTTTGGACTTAACACACTTTGCACAGCAATCACAGATATATAAAGTGGATATTCTCCCGTAGAAGCTACAAACATTTAACATCTTGCTCAGTTCTTTACCTGATAACAAGTGGATAAACTAAGTGTTTCCTTAAAAGCTGCTCAGTCGTGTCTCCTAATGTTTTCGTAAATCCTCCCAAATCGTCCTCATAGGGTGTTACCATGTGCTCAACATTCCCATTCCCTTACATTACGTACAGGGGACTCGTTCAGGAAATTAGCAGAGGATCCTATTCGATAAATCTTCTCCAGTCTCCCAGTGTTATGAAGAAACTCAGAGTTCTTCAGTGTAACATTAACGAATTTTGTTCCAGCTCTACTCGTGTTAAACTTGATCATTTACTTGAACTTGCCGATCAACTTCAAGCCCAGATGATTGCTTTGCAAAACATCAAGTCGAACTCTAAATATAAACTATGGACTAAAGGGCCATACTATTGTTCGTAACGATAGAGTCTCTAAAGAAGTTGGTGGACTTCTGTTTTTGAAAATCTGTCCTGGCTCGACTTCTGAGTGGCCATACAAGAAGTATGCGCATCGAGAACTAACTCTACAAATGTATTTTCTCACTTGTTCCTGTTCTGCGAATCCTTCTCACATTGTGGACTATTAAGGTAACCTCGTTGTTTACGCCTGGTTAAAGGTTGAACTGTAACCGTCGTTACTTGACGCCTATGATTTGGCTGCAACAAGTTTTTGCGCAGTTGAATTTTGTCTTTCGCTCGAGTAGGAAGCTTCATTCGGAAGCATCCCTAAATAAATGAGTCATGTCGTTGGCTAACGTTAATAAATCTTTGATAACTGAAACTTGCCAGTTTATTTGAACCTTCTTCGTACAGTCCATATCGACCACTCGTCAGTATGCTTGCACAATATCAGGATCCCATTACCTCCCTTTTGCTCACATGACAGAACTTCATGGACCTGTCTAGTCCAGCGGGCTTAGCAACAACAAACAGCCACATTATGGGATCGCTGTTGAAGGCATAAAGAGACCATAGATAACACAAGAAACACTATATGCACGCACTTGTTTCATCGCATCGGAATAGATCAGCAAGCTTTATGCGTATTGCAACGTACCGGTGGATCAGATTTTAAGTCGCTGATACCTGGAGTAGGGCGTTTTGCCAAATCATTAGAGACTGGATACGGGATGATGGATGATCTTGGACAAAGATACAGTTAAGTTAATCGAGAGATAGGTTAAGACGACAATGGACCATGAAAAACTTTTTTTTGTGTGTATTAACCAATTGCTATACTTATACAGTGTTGTTTAGAGAAGGAAATTCTAAATTTAAAAAAAAATCAGAATGTAATTAATTAAGATATTAATTAAAATCAGTTTGTTAATGACTCCATTTAAAAATGCACCATGCGCATTCATTTTTGTCTCGGATATCTAATTTTCTCTCTTAAGCTAGCTTTATAGAGTTATAATAAAAGTTACTAGCAATATTTGATTGACAGTCATATTTATAAAAACTAGAAAAGAAATCGATAAAAATAGGTATTTCATGCAAAATTTTATCAAAAAGTTGTTTTAAAATAGTATAATGAATTTATTAGTAAGTTTTATTCTAACATATATAAATAATTATTTTATGAAATTTTACGAAAATTCAAGAAAAATGATGACGCGTGGAACATTTTGAACTTACCGAAACGACACGAAAACTCGTTTTGAGCAAATGGCGTTTAAAGTTTTAATTTGACTAACGTTTCCATTGTTTACGTTTGAAAAAAATACTTATAACTCGGTTAATAATGATCGGATCAACATGCTTTTTTTAAATTTAAAGCTGATGAGTTGCAGAATTATTTTCTGAAAGAACGAAAAAAATCGTTTTGGGGACATATTTTAGTCAATCTGGAGGTCCATTGCCGCCTAAACTAAATAAGCACTAATATAAGCCTCCTATATTATAAAACATCGTACCATATGCGATTATTATATATATAATAGCCGTTGTCTCCGTATAACACTTCCGGGCTGTACTTATCTTTCAATTGAAGCCCTCAGTAAACAAACGGCCGGTTAGGCCTAATTTCAATTTCAGACGTGGATCAGAATTTTTTGTTACCTAAAAACTAATATCTTCTCCATCAAATCACGTTTCTTCAGCCTATTTTTCTATAAAACATTCAGAATTAAATAAAAATTGGATGTTTTTAGCTGTATATTTAACAGTTTTTAAAAATCTGTTTACTTTTGCGACGAATTCTGAAAGTAAACGAACTCGAATGTGAATGAATCAAGTAGCTCAAGTATTGATATCTCGTAGTGAGCTGTAAAAAACTGGATGGCAGTCTACTACTCCAATCGCATGAAAAACTAAACAAATAAAATATTAATGAAAGGGTTTGCTTTTACAAGGTGTGGATTAAATGCTATATTGTTAGATAATTCGGGATATTTTTTTAACTTTCATATACTTTTCCATTATGACGTCATTATTAGTATTATGACGTATTATGACAGTGGAACTAACCTGGAGCGAACGTGGATGGCCAGCCATGGTTTTCGTACCAGAACCTGTCCCCCCTTCTGATGTTGGCGAATTGTTCTCCGATGAGGCAGGCGAAAGTGGGTCCTACGATGCCACCTGGTTGAGGGTATTCTGCGATGCCGATACTCCACAGATCGATATCATCGATAGTTCTGGAAAAAAACATAATTGAGAGGTTCAGGTATTTCAACTTGTCGGAGCCCCAAGGTCTGTAGGACTTTATCTCCAATTGTAACATTATGCATCAGAAATATATTTGCTCAGCAGGTAATTAAATATCATAAATAGGCCCTTATCAGTAAAAATATAATACAAGTAAAATAAGCAAAAGTAAAATAAAAGCAAACGCCAGGAATCGCACCCGGGAGAAATAAAATACAAAGGGCACGTGCATCCACTGGGCCATAGTTGCCACAGTTATTTAAGAAAAATGTGGAAGATATTCGCACAGAGATTATAGTAAAGTTCTAGGGGGTTGGTAAAAATACAAGAGGGAGGAGTATAAAAATAAGAATAAGCAAGCAAGATAGAAGAGACAGTGTTAGCTCTTAAGAAGACATGCCCGAGGGCGTTTGCGGTTAGCACGGTGGGATGAGTCATAGTCGGGAAACTCATCTATAATCTCATTGGGAATGTTAGGAATCTTATCAAAAAAATTCTTAGAGAGTTTAGTTGATTCAAATATGCTGTCTGAATTAAATAACAATTTTCGGCAGTTTAAACTGAGTAGAAATTTTCAATTTCGATACGTACAGTTCATTTCACTTTTCTTATCGATTCAAAATGCTTTATTGGGACAATTATATAAGTCTACTTCAAACGTAGTACCAAATAAAGTTTAAAAGCTCGTAGTTTATCTTACACTTTTAAAGAAACCAAATAAAAACTATATTAAATAAAAATAAAAATAAAAACTATATATGTTTTAGTATAAGCTTTGAAATTTTAAGGACGATATATAATTGAAAATATAAAATTTTATATTTAATTGAGGTAAAAACTAAACTGTATTTAGGTAAAACTGTTCATAATTTATAATTCACTTGTTGGTACCCGTCAAAACATGTACTATTACTAGTAGTGTCAATACATGTACTCATTGCCAAATGTAGAAAATCATAATAATGCGCAGAAACAAATTAATGTGTTTAAGCAGCCTTGTGCTTAGTATCTAAACCCAGATGTAAGAATGTCACTGAGCATGCGCAGAAAGCAATTTTTTAAAATTGTAAGTTATCGCTAATTAAACAATTTCCATCAGGTTTAATCTTATATTTCACAAACATAGTTATCATAAAAATAGCAGAGGGAGCTCTAGAGACTCCTCGAAATAAACATGTTTATCATTAAAACATGTGACTGAGCATGCGCAGAAACAGTGAGTTTCTAAAGACAGATTTAAACATGCCACTGGGCATGCGCAGAAATCAATTTTAAATTGTAAATGATCGCTCATTAATAGAAATTGCGGTTACAAAAACCAAATTTGACAAATCTACAGATTACAGTCTTTTGTTTGAGACCAAAATGAAGTGAATGAATGCAGTAGTTTTCTCTCACGGACTGCCCAAAAAGTCGGCTTAGCAACTTAAATATATAGATTTTTATAAAATCAAATTTCATCGGGTATGAAAACTTTAAATACATTTATTAGATACTAGCTGAAGTACCCGACGTTGCCGGATTTTCAAAAAATAATATCCCTATGTTTTAATCTGAATTATCATCTATATCTATACAAAATTTCAGCTCAATTGAAGCAATGCTTTTTCACTTATAAAGGAACAAACATAGGCCTATTCCAAATAATCAATAAATTTCACAGTTTCAATGAAACACGCTGATTTTTGAATAAAGTTCAATAATTCAAGTTCGATTTACGCAAATTGTGCATAAAATTATACATAACTTCAAAAACATAAAATTTATAAGTTAAATAAAGTTATGTAATATTATACCAATAAATTTCCAGTTGATAGCCAATAAATTGTAAATCTTTTTTTACCTTAAATGTCCAATAAAAAGCGTAGTTCCAAATGTAATTTTCTTCTATAAAACCTTAAATGTTAAAAAATCCTTTTTGTATTTATCAATACCTCCTCGACTTGAATCTTTAAAATATTAAATGTTTTACTGATAATAAATGAAAATATCGTTTGATGTGTTGCTATGGTTACTTGAGTATGGTTTACAAAGGAAAAGTTGTAAAGGTGAAGCATCAGCTCAACATTTGGGCCCATAACTTTTTTTTCTACTGATTAGATATACATAATATATAGCCTATGTCCATCTGGAATAATGTATCTTTCAAACAGTGAAAGAATTCGTCAAATAGGTGCAGTGGTTCCGAAGATTACCCTCCACATACAAAATTCCCTCTCTCTCTTTATATATTAGTATAGATTTCAGTACAAGCTTTGAAATTTTATGGAAAATATATCAAAACTTTATAACCAGTTGGGGGTCGTGAAACTAAATGTATCAGAGTCAAACTGTTCCTAATTGAAGTTTGGAAAAACCACATAGCTTCCCAAACATTTCATAAATGACGTCAAACAATTTAAAAAATTTCGAACCAAAAATGGACTCACTTGTAGAGCTTGGCGTATTTGTGGATGGTGTCATTTGGCACGATTCCAGCCAAGTCGTAAAAATCTCGGATCTTCGGCAGTCCGCAGTACTCCCTGTATGCGTTGTAACCGGGCAGGCCGTGTTCCCTGGCCCTCTGGACGTTCAAAGCAGCCAAGTCCATCCCGAAGTTGTCGCCAGGTTTCTCGAACAAGTGGTTGGTGACCTGTCGAACGAGATAATGTTGCAAGTTGAGAGAGCATCGTGGCAAATGCATCGCAGACGAAATCATTTCAATTATCTGTCACTTTTGTGGTGAAGTTTATTTATTACAAGGACTAGCTGAAAACCCGCGCTTCGTTACAGAGTACATTCAAATTAAATACAACGGTCAATGTATGCAATTAATGCCAAAAAAAAATAAATATATATCTTTATAATAAATACGACGATCAATGTATACAATTGATGTAATATATATATATATATATATATATTTATAAAAAAATCGTAAGGGATATTTTTATAGACAAAATAATGTAGAAGAAAATATTCAAATTAAATGCAATAGGACATAAAAAAGAAAAAGAATATAGTACAGTTATAGAGATTCTAACCTCACTTCTACCCAGACTTGGGTGTATATAATTTGAAGTGGCTCTCTATTTGAATTTGAACCACACACAGTTTATACATGAAACAATGTTTATTGAATTCGTTGCACATATAATTGGCTTTTACAGCAATAAGCATGCGTACTACTTGTACGGAATGTATAAACACAGCTTTCAAGAACAATATATTTTTATACTCACGAACAGTAAGTCAAACCAGCAGTACTGCCACGTAAACTTCTGGCCCGCTAAGCACTAGCGCAGGATAACACCTTTTCAACCTTAACAACCTCCTCTTTTTATTAATGACGCTGCGTGGTATTTATACTAAGCGCGTATGCCGAAATTAGCATATCTAAAGCCGCTTCTTTAATTCACTCAAAAGTTCGATTCTTGTGAATCGAATCTTGTGTATACCTTACACAGTTAATATAGTATAGTTTGAGGAACATAATATCTTTTACTGTATTTTAATATTTTTTTGATAATGTCCAATCGTTTGCCGCATTAGCGAGAAAAAAAAAATTCTTTTTTGTCTATTTAGTTGTTATGCACGTGAAGATAAATTTATTTAAAGTACCAGAAAAATAAATCACGTGATCGGCATTTAATACATTAAATTCTAAAAATGAATCTTTAAAAATTCACCAAAAATCAGAAAAGGGAGGTAAAGATTCGAAAAAGATTTCATTTTAAAGGAATTTTTAGGATCTTTCACGCGATATAAATTTTATAACCCTCAAATTATTATTTTAAAAGCAAACATTAAAAAAAGTTACTAAAATAGATTAAAAATTTTATTTAAAAAAATCTAAGAAGAATTTTTAAAAAATCTTTCTCACTGCACCCCTACACTATAAGAAGAATCGCCATGCAAAGTTTCATGATATAGAAAGTTACATGATGTGGAAAGTTATATTTTTTATTGTCTCTCTATTCTAAAAAACAGTAACTAAGCTTGTCACGCTATCTCCTCTGAAACCGTTGGGGGTATGGGGTCGAGAGGGATACCAAAGAAAAATGGAGGGACCAAAGTAAGTCATGTCTCATCTTCGTCGGACTTCAATTTTTTTTTAATTTTATGCTTTGTGGGAAAATATTGACTTTTTCATCTTCCGATTACGATAACTCGCCAAAAAATAATCGTAGAATTTTGACCTTTTTACAATCTAAGACTAAAGACATTTCTCTTTCGAACTAGACCTCATTTGTTTAAAAAATATTTTAAAACAGACTGATATTTTCATCAAAAAAATGAAACACAGTTTTTGGAGAAATAGCGTCCCCTATGTGGATGTAATATCGATGCTCCTCGAGTTTTATCTTACGAAGAAAATATTGACGTCATCTGGAAGCCGAAAGCTTTCTTATTCATATAAACCTCATTTCAAGTCTCTATCTTAAAATTTCGATTTTTTAATTGAATTTTAAATCAGATAAATCAGCAGTGATGAAAAGCCATTCGCATTAAAGGTGACAACAGTAAATGGATGGAAGTTGTTACATTGCCCGAGAATCACCCCTATGTATCTCGCTATTAGCTCTAACAAAGGAGCGAGCGTAGCGAGCCAAGTAGTTTCTAGCCAAGATTCCAAGTAGTTTCTAGCCAAGATTTCAAGTAGTTTCTAGCCAAGATTCTAAGTAGTTTCTAGCTCTGATTCCAAGTAGTTTCTAGCCAAGATTTCAAGTAGTTTCTAGCCAAGATTCTAAGTAGTTTCTAGCTCTGATTCCAAGTAGTTTCTAGCCAAGATTTCAAGTAGTTTCTAGCCAAGATTTCAAGTAGTTTCTAGCCAAGATTCTAAGTAGTTTCTAGCTCTGATTCCAAGTAGTTTCTAGCCAAGATTCCAAGTAGTTTCTAGCCAAGATTTCAAGTAGTTTCTAGCCAAGATTCTAAGTAGTTTCTAGCTCTGATTCCAAGTAGTTTCTAGCCAAGATTTCAAGTAGTTTCTAGCCAAGATTCTAAGTAGTTTCTAGCTCTGATTCCAAGTAGTTTCTAGCGAGTCAAGTAGTTCTAATCTATCAATGAGTGACCGAGCTAATTAGCATACGAAACTCGTCTTTCTTATAAAATCAGCCCGTAGCTGGTAGATGTCACTTTTGACATAATTTACTCTTAACCAGTTTTACGACGCGAGAGAGTGGATATGACTAACTTCCATCATTTATTTATTTTTTCCTGTTCCGGTTATTAAGACAATATCCATTATATTCCTTCGAAGCTGATGGTCGTTTGAATATTAATTAACTCGTTATGACTCATGATATAATGAGTTGTTTTTATTTTTCTGTTTAGGTAAAATTTGTAATATGTCGTAAAGCTGAATTTTAATTCTTCCTTGGAGTTATATACAATGGAGCTTCGATCTATCGTTTATCAAGGAGCCGATTGGACTGATCGATAAACGCAGGAAAACTATGCAAGCGGGAACATAGCAAAAAAAAAAAATTCAGGTAGCTTCTTCTAACGAAACTACCGGGGGGTTATTAATGTAGGATTACTTATCGTTGCTTACCTCTTTTGTATGTGTATATGTATGTATGTGTTATGCATATATCTATCTATATATATGTACGTATATATATATATATATATATATATATATATATCTATATATATGTACGTATATATATATATATATATATATATATACAGTGGAATCTCGATCTATCGTTTTTCAAGGGACCGATTGAAATGAACGATAAATGCGGGAAAGCGTTAGATGCGGAAACATAACAAAGCAATATGATCTTTGGGACTGGATAAAATGAACGACACATACGGAAAAACGATGGATCCGAAAACGATAGATCGAGATTCCACTATATATATATATATATATATATATATATATATATATATATATATATATATATATATATATATATATATATATATATATATATATATATATATATATATATATATATATATATGTCAAAATTTTGATTCATTTTGGTGCTTTTCTGTTTAACTGTTTAATGCTTGCCCAAGCGATACAGTGTTGAGAAAGTTTCAGCTAGGTAGCGCTACCGTGCTAAAAAATTATAGACTCCATGGTGGAGATTCTTCACTGAGATAATCTCGTACCCTCTCTACCTGAAACATTAGGTTTAGATGATGATTAGAACTAGTTAGATAGAGTTTCATACGGGACGATAGGTCCTTTTTTGAACGAGCTATGCTCGTATTCTTGATTGGTTTTTTAAACCTTAATTTCCATTCATGTTTTTTTTTCATGTTGTTTGTGTGTGTCATTAAAAGTTTTTGTCAAGTTCAGCCGTGCATCAGATTTATTTTAACTATTTTATTTTGATTTACCACTGTACCATTTCGATTTTGCAAAAAAACAGACTGGGTTTGGCGCGCTGCCAAAATTATATCTCGCGACGCAGGATAACTAAAATTTTGCTTTCTTGAGGACCGTTATGGAGGAACGTAATCCTACGTTAAAATCGAGAATCTGAAATAAGGCGAAACGTCGCAACGTCACTGGATACGTCAGTTTTCGTCTACTACAGATCACGTGATTATCGGGTGGCAGAAAATAGAAGCCGTTCCTATGCGTTTGCATGTGTTTTCGGACGGTACCTTCAGTTTGAGTTAAATAATTCAAGTTTATTTATAAAATTCCTCATATTAGTTGTATGTAACAGGTATTTTAACACTTTTTTTCAATATTTCGCAAAGGTTTAAGAGAATATAATCACTCTTTCGTCGAGAATGATTATTATTATTATGTTGAGATACGTATAGATATCACGATAAGTTACTTCAGGCCAGCGTCTCGTATCGTAACTCCAGTCTTCCTCTGTCAATAAATACGGTGAATAAACCTTTCCGGGCTGTACCTGAATGTTCAATTTAGTGATATACCTTTGTTTAGCTACCGTATCTAAAGACTTTGCGTAATCTGAGAGCATTTTATTCAGCAAGCTGTAAGAAGGCTCATTGAACGCCATGTTAAATTATGCTATTTTTTTGCCACTCCTCGCCAAACAAGGAGTAAAATCTGCAAGAGTTGAGTTGTGACATGCTGCGAGACACTGTCCTATAGGGCAACGACATCGCGGAACTTCAAGAGAAAAAACAGCAACACACCTGACGGAGAAAGGAAAAGAAATACGCATGCATGTGGTATACTTTACCTCTGTTGTAATTGAAGGGTCCATTCTGTAAGCTTCCTGATTGATGAGACCAAGGATGAAGGTGTCCACAATTCCAGGCTTGTACAAATCGTAAGGCTGCAACAGCTGTCTAGAGAGACGGATGGCCTCTGAAAGCCCAAACGAAAAACAAATTATTAAGCAGTAGAATAACTCACGCAATCAACTGAAAGCATTCCATCATCTTATTTTCCCTTCCAATACAATTTAGACAAGAAATATAGCAATGTTGTAAAGGAGATTATAAGTTTATGAAGAC
Source organism: Dolomedes plantarius (assembly GCA_907164885.2). Lineage (NCBI taxonomy): Eukaryota > Metazoa > Arthropoda > Arachnida > Araneae > Dolomedidae > Dolomedes > Dolomedes plantarius. The sequence goes on from OU015499.1 coordinate 160,525,763, forward strand.
ATAGATTGAAACCGACAAAAGTCATTACTCAACACACCTATTTTTCAGTTACTGAGTGCTCCATAAATCTTTAACCCGCTGCATTAAATTTCGTTTTAATATGTTCTAGAAACAGATGATCTTTGAGTTTCGAAACATTTGGCTCCAAGGTAATCAGTCATATATTTTTATTTTATTCTCAGACAGTGCGCCTAACGTATGAGTCATCGTTTTCCAAGTGCAGAAATATTATTTAGAGAGAAGCAGCAAAAGTAACAATACTAGGTACCAATAACAATGCCGCGAAGTATGCGGCAACTGCAATTTGTCTTATGTTAGTCAAACAAAACGGATCACTGACATTCATATTAAAGAGCTCTAGTGTCCAGATACGTCATCGTACAAGCAGCGCACCTCCAAAATAGCCTTGGCAGTCATCTTCATTTTGTGTGAGTTACGAAAAACTCGCAGTGAAGAAGCTGCCACACGGGCTTCCAAGTTGATTGGACGCAACTAAAAGATTGGAAGAACACAATTTAAGGTCTTGACATTTTCCACATCTGCTTTTTGTGTTTTCCGTAATGGTACAGATGTGTTTCACGCACCTTTTTCAATTTGGCGATTTTTGTTTATGTTTGGCGATTTTTTTTATTTTTAGCAATTTTTTTTTTGGTCTGGCAGCCATCCGATTTGGCGTGATGTTTGTTTTTTGTTGCAACCCTGAATAGGTGTTGTGGTATTGTGTAGTGTTTTTCGAAGTTTAATATACCGGTGTTCGATATTTTTGTTAGCGTTTCATAGTAGCGGTTTAGGATTTCTGTAATGTTTTTGGAAGTTTAATGTCTTCGTTTTTTGATATATCTGCGTATGTTTTAAATAGATGTTGCGGATATGTGTAATGTTTTTGTAAGTTTAATGTCTTCGTTTTTTGATATATTTTGTGTATGTTTTAAAGTAGCGGTTGAGCATTTCTGTTTAGGTTTTGAATTTTAATATAGCCGTTTTTAGATATATTTGCGTATGTTTTAAATAAGTGGTTGAGTATTTCTGCTGAGGTTTTGAAGTTTAATACAGCTGTTTTTAGATATTTTTGCGTGTTTTAAAGTAGCGGTTGAGCATTTCTGTTTAGGTTTTGAATTTTAATACAGCCGTTTTTAGATATATTCGTGTATGTTTTAAAGTAGCTGTTGTGGTTTTGTGACATGTTTTTGAAAGTTTATTATTGCCATTGGTAAGTTTTTTTTAAATTTATTTTTATATTTGAGTTGTTATTGATATTTTGTGTATATTTGTTATTTTAAGTGTAAAATGTCCGCGTAGGCCTGTTTTGGCGACAAGTTGGCGACAAAATTTTTTGACGAGTATTTGGCGTCAAAAAAATTTTGTCGCCAAATTGTCGCCAAGGGAGGTGCGTGTAATACATCTGTTCCAAATTTAAAATTTCTGATTAGATTGTCTAGAAAGCTTGGTCATCTATACTCATTCCTTTGTGTTAGTAAATGACATGTCTATGCTATCTTTATTTTGTCGTCTGAAAAACCTTTAGACGTAAAGGTTACAAGTCCATCGCCAATTTGGCGATAACTCTCATGTTTGGCTAGATTACCATAGACTCGTAAAATTCGTAAGAATATTATGAATTTGATGCGATCTTTTCCCAAAACTGACCATAAATGGCGAACCGAAACTTCTTACGCACATCCATGCCTTTGGATCGACGCATGCGCGGATTCTCCACTTACATTAATTAATACAGTGACATCTGTTGGCGGTCTGTACAAAACAGGAGAAAAGGATTTTGCCGGACAAATGATTTATACTGCAGATATACTGTAAAAAGGTTTCACAGCCCGTCGACATGATGCATGTTGAATTGTCTAGTGTTTGAGCGATATTCTGCCCAGTAAAGGCTAAAAGTCATTTACAAAAGATTTCATGGTGTCAAAGTAAGAAGCCTAATAGTCATCTTGTGGGGGATATATGAATAAGCAAAAATATATAGAGTCGGACCTCTATTTAACGAAGTCGCTAAATCCCGAAAAAAAGTTCGTTATATGGAAAATTCGTTAAATAGAGATTCACCTTTTAAAATACATTAAACTACACAAAACAGATTTTAAATTCCTAAACACTAAATATTATTAATAAAAGTAATTAATCACACCTTTATTTTGTAAATTAATGTCTATTTCTTTTATATATCTCACCCCTCAAATAGATATCTGCTAGAAAAACAAGATTAAAACAAAACATTGTCCGGGAATACACTGTATTTTCGATTTAAAAAAATTCTATTAAAAATTAATGAATTTTAATGGCATTATCGCATTTATTATAACAAGTAATTATAAGAATACATTACCTCATGCGTCCTTAAATTTAATTAATGATAAGTCTCTTAATTTTGTCTAAGTTTTTGGTTTGAAAAAGTGTTTTCTCTTATAAAAAGTGTCGCATCTTTGCAATACACCAAAAACCCCTTGAGGCGTATTTTCTTCAAATTGAAATTCGCGTCGGAATGTGTTAAAAAAGAGATTTAATGTGTTAAATGTGTTAAAAGAAAGAATAAGTTTGAAATGTTCAGAAATATTTTGAGGAAAATGGAGGGAAAAAAATATTAGATCACAAGAAAAAGTTCGTTAAGGGGGTCCAGGGCACATTTTGAAAAAAAATTTATTTATTGAGTTAAAATTTTGAATTTTTTTCTGATGGTTAACCATATAATTTGTAAAAAAAATCACACCATAAAACTTCTCAAAAAGTTTTTAAAAAATTTTAAAATTTAAAAGTTTCAATAAAAGTGGAGTAATTTAAAATCGTTATAACTCGAAATATTATTTGTCGAATTTCAAAATTTTTTCATTTAATTAAACAGAAATATATAAATTTTAATTTTGATTCACCATTTTTTTAAATATTAATTTTTAAAAAAATAAAAAATTTTTAGATTAAAAATTACGAAAAAAATTATGTAACTTATTTTTTAAAAATCATATTTTTCAAAGTAAATATTTTTTTCAAATTTGCTGAATCAAAATTAAAGTAAAATAGTTGAAAAAGACATGTTACAAGTTTCAATCATTTATCTTTAACGGTTCTTGACTTATAACAATTTAAAGACGAGAAATGGGGAAAAAACCCATCATGCAGAAAAACGCACTTACAGGTTTAAATAACTATTGGTTACTATTAGAATGTTGAAAAAAAATAATAATTTCTCTTGTTCTAATTAAGATAGAAACATGATTTAAACGTCATTTTAAGCGCAAAAGAACACAAGAATTTTAAATGCAATAAAAATTTTTTTGAAAATTCGAACAATTTTGTGCCCTGGACCCCCTTAAATAGAGAATGCACTTCGCTATTTGGAGGTTGTTGGCGTTCCTGCGTGATCACTGGGTACCGTCTTCCCGCCAACCCTTGGCGACTGTTAGTTCAGTTGCCTATGGAGAACCAGTGAATAAGGTCGTAAAAAAGACCTCTCCGTATAATAAATAAAGGACTAAGGTGTCCGTTGAAAAAGTCTAGTGCGTTTCTATAACTAGTGAATCAATTAATATAGTCGCCTCTAGATTAAGATTATAAGAAATTATTACGAAACAAAAAACAAAGGAAAATCTACAGTCCACAACGAGAAAGTATCGATCAGAGGTTATTTTACGAAGAAATTCGCAAAATGTTCTTGGTTCCAAGGAAAAGTTCGCAAAATAGAGGTTCGTTAAATAGAGGTCCGACTGTATGTCTAATAGGCGAAAAAAAGCAATGAAAATCCTTACCAATTCTTTCGTGGAACTTATTGAATCTCTCCGTAACGTCTGGTAAAATACTGTGACCGAATCTGAAAGCTGACGACTGGAAGGCCGCCCTGATGCCGGCGTTGATCTTCTGACTATATCCATTGTAGTATCCCTAACAGAACGAAATGCATGTTACTCGACGTGTCACACTGAATTACGGTACGACTTACATAAGTTATCATTCACTATTACATTATGTATTACAAGCTGAAAACCCGCGCTTCGCTACGGAGTACATTCAAATGTAATTAATGCCCCCCAAAAAATAAATATATATATATATATATATATATATATATATATATATATATATATATATATATATATATATATATATATATATATATATATATATATATATATATATATATATATATATATATACTAGCATTATTGCCCGGCGTTGCCCGGGTAGATATATAGATATAAAATATTTCATGCATTCCATCAAAAAAATACTGGGCTGCACTCCCGCTCTTCATGTTCATCTGGCCAGACAGAATGCGCTTAGCGCGTTTCTACTGAAATGATATACAAACAATAGGAAAGAAAGAAACTTTGAGCCTGCGGACCTTCGTCTGATTTTAAGGTCATTCCCAACCCTCTTTCCCGCATTGTAATTTGACCCCCACCCACCTCCGTCATCCTCAAACCACCCCTCTTAACGCAGCTGGTCGAGGGGAATCCACAGGGGGTAGACGCACCTCTATCGGGCACAAAAAACATTAAAAAATTAATTTTAAAAAAACTAATTGAGCCCCAAATTTCGTTCTTCCTGATTTATGTTTCTCGGGTCCAAAACATTAACTGTGCCGAATTTGGTCCCGGTGGGTGAAACAGTCTATAGCGGACAAACAAACAGACAAGCTCTTTTATATATATAGATATATATATATATATAAATCGTAAGGGATATTTATTTTTTTTTGGATAATGTCCAATCGTCTGCTGCATTAGAAAGAAAAAAAAATTATTTTTTTGTCCATTTAGTTGTTATGCACGTGACGATAAATTTATTTAAAGTACCAGATAAAAGAAATCACGTGATCGGCATTTAATACATTAAATTCTAAAATTGAATCTTTAAAAAATCACCCAAAACCAGAAAATGGAGATAAAGATTCGAAAAATATTTCATTTTAAAGAAATTTTTAGGATCTTCCTCGCGATATAAATTTTATAACTCTCAAATTATTATTTTAAATGAAAACTTAAAAAAAGTTACAAAAACAGCCTAAAAATTTAATTTTAAAAAATCTAAGAGGAATTTTTCAAAAATCTTTCTTAGTGCACCCCTACGCCATAAGAAGAATCGCCATGCAAAATGTCAGCCCTTTAGGTCCAGCGGTTTGGTCTGTGCGTTGTATGTAAGTGAGTCAGTCAGTTACGGAACTGTTTTATATATATAGATAAACGAAACTGTGATTAAATAGATCGCTAGATTTAAACTCATTAACATTCCACGAGACAACATCTAAACTTGCTGCAGATATAAAAGTTTCTATTGAGAAGTCTTTTACAGCTGACATTTCAGCTGAAACGGGACTCCCAAACTTTACGAGTACTGGCAAAGGAAGTTAGACTAAAGCTGCGTTAACGGCGATGTCTCTTAGGTGGGCTGGCGGTCATAAAATTCCTCCCCCTTTTATCCATTCAAGTGTCTCTCCCCTTCCATGTGTCCACTTTGATGACCCTCGTATTTGTACCCCTGATGAAGAACTATAAATTAGCTCTGAGCTAGTCACCAACTTTGTTAAATCTTGATATGATAGATCCTGCGTGTTCCTGTTATGCGTTTGCCACAAGTTTAAACCATGTTCTAACTTTCAAACTGAAATGTTATTGAGGTCAATATAAGTAATTTAGTTTGGGCTTATTCTAAGCTATACTATAGAGTGAATTGGGATTCATTTGCGTCAGTTCCTTCGTAGAACTGTGTCTTCTAATGAAGAACGCCCATAAAACAACTCTTTATACGCTTATTGATATCTGGGGGTACTGCAATTGAAATATATACTTTAAAATATCAGTTACCTGGCGAACTGCTATTAAAACATAATTTTAAATATCCGTTAAGTCACTCTCTCTATTGAAAACTGGATTTATTTGCATTAATTATGTTATTCTCGCATTTAAATAATTGAAATTTCCAGTTCAACCCCACGCTATCACCTGGCGTGCTTTCATTAAAACATTTAACTGAAAATATCAATCAATCCACTCTTTATATAGACTACCCTCAATTGGTGCTCTTTAACTGATATGTGTAAATGAAAATAGCAGTCAAATCATTCTTTATGTGGCTATTATTAACTGTCATATTATATCTGAAACACATATGAGTTCAACATTTGTCATATTGCTGTTATTGTTTAGCGTACTGTAATTGAAATATTTAATGACTACTTTTAAAAAAGCCGAAATTTTTTTATTATAATTCCTGTTTCTTAAAGAATGTAAATCTCTGTTTCTAAATCTGCATTTATTTTCTCGGTACTATCATTAGAAATGAAATGGGATCGATTTGAAGAAGAGCAAAATTGTAGCAGCACGTAGTACTCTGAAATCCTGACTCAGTGGTTTTGTTAGCTTCTGAAATATTTTTTATCTGAATAAAATTGGCAACATTGTTTTCCTAATGAAAACGATTTTTATTCCATTTGTAAAATGGGACAGTGCGAGATGGAATACGAGTAAAATACATTTCTATGTTTTGTGCAGTGATTTTGAGTCTATTCATTGATAAAACTCGTCCAATTGATAAAACTTTGTACTTTAAACGTAAAAACAATGCAGGACTGTTTTACCAGAACAGTGAATTTGTGGAATATGTCGCGAAAACCATTATTTAAAAAAATATTTGATGTGATAAAAATGAGCGTATTGTCTTATATTCATTTTATTTATTTAATTGGCGACCTCTCGCTTCACGTTGGCGATGGTTCAGTATAATGGTAAAGTACTAAAATATCAGCTAAATCACTTTATATGCGGTCATTATCAACTGAACTTTTTATAGCGTTAATAAATAATGATTTGTTCGTATTATTTCCTTCTCCGATTGTAACATTTAATTCGAAATACCACTTAAACCCCACCTGACACCTCTAATTGTGCATTACCATTCATAAACATTCAAAGTTAAATTGCAAGAGGAATAATAAAAAAAAACAATAGAGACGTTCCCTATTTCGAAATCGAAATTATACTTTGCTAAGTGGCAACAAGTCGTATTTCTTCATCGTCTGGTGTCCTAGAACCATCGGGAGGAACTCGTTATATGTAACTTGTTGGAGTTCGGCAGACAAGATGTGTCTGGCCTCCTGGTACAGCGTTTCGTCGTCCCAGTGGGGATTGACGTGGTACAGTCCGTCGGCAAGTCTGTTATGTTCCCTCATCATCAGAACGTGCATGACGGCCAACTGCAGCTGTTCATTCACACGATCGTCACCTGAGGACAGAAGGAAGAGTTTTGTATTAAACAGATAGTAATGCAAATTTTTTTTAATATAATTAGGCAAACTACTTAATAATACTGTACAAATCTTTTAGCTGTTGTTGTCGTGTCTACGAATAGTACAGAAGGGAAAAGTCTTAGATAGAACCCAAAGCCTGGATAACAGAAGTTGCCAGATCAGGTTCCTGTGAGCGATAGAGGAGTTCTGGTGGCCACAAAATAAGTATGAAAATGGCAGCCACGATGGCTGGACAGTCAAAGATATGTTCTGGTGAAAGCTGTGACAATTTCTACAGTTGATAAATACTGATATTGTGCCGTCAGGGTAGCTTTCATACCCTTAAAGTGATTGGTTGTTAGTCTAGCTGTTGTAGAGGCAATTGTTCTGGGACAGTTCAAGTCCGAAATGAGTGGTTTCTTTGGGGGACAGTTGAAGAATATGCACCTGGTTATTGCGTTAACATCTGCTAGAGTGATAGGGGAAGAGGTCTGGGCTAAGTTCAGCGCTTTCTTGGCCAGCGAGTCAACACACTCATTTCCTTCGATATTGACATGTGCACGGATCCTGAATCTTTTAGTTCAAAACTTTAGTTCATAAATTCATCAGTTTTGTCTTCGCGTTCTCTGAAGAATTTAATATAACTGAATTTTTGTAATAATTTCTTAACATGTGTATAATTTTCTTAAGGATTGGAAAACACCTCACTATAATTAACCGTAATAAAGGCTCCTGTCGAATGTCTGTCATTTGGCTGCCTTGGATTACTGAATAGGAGTTCTTTTCCACTTCTCCTGAGGAAATAAGCAGGATGTTGTAAGGACTTCGCCTAAAACCAAGACTGACAGCCTTTAATATTTACAAAATGCTTTATTGGCATCTAGATTAAATATAGGCTTTATACAATAATTACAAAAAATAAGCACTATCTGAGGCTATTTCGCGGGATTCAGGATATCACGATGGAACACGGCAGGCTCTCCGTCTCTGGCACGCGTCCGACGACGAGGGTTGTCCACACCTGTAAGGAAAAAAGTCAACTGCCCCCCTATTACATCAAGGTGTCGACTATATATCCGCTCATTCTTATCGGGGGTTCCTTTTCAGTTACCGCTTGCCGCTCTGTGCCTTCAAGCGTCTGACCAGCCGACACTAGCCTTTCATCTGGACTCCATTGTCAACCAGGGAACCGTTTCAAAAGAGGTTCCTTTCTTGAAGTGTATCGAAGAGTCACTACGACACGGCTTTGTGTAACTAAACGGAAGGTCACCTTTCGGCACTGATAAAACAGCTTAGATGACAAAGACGGGTGTCCCTTGGAATTTACCCGTAGGGACCGTCAAGTCATTACAATGTGCTTTAGTAATTCGAATTTTTCCTTTACTAAAGCACAACCTGCGCCTAGGAGAATTTTCCTTTTTTTTTTTGATTACAGTGAAATATCAGCGGTTTTCTATTTTTTTAAATAGTTTCAGTTGTTGTGGTGCAAAATATCTTACAATCATATTTAAGTTTTGGGCACGATGGCCCATTTGGCAAGGACAGCGGGCCAGTAATCTGAAAGTCCCTGGTTCGATGCCCGTAGCTGGAAATCCATCGCCGCGTACACTAATGGCGGTTGGGGCACGTAAAATCCGTCGAGGCTGCAAAATCCTCCGAGTTCTCAAATTGACCTCTGGAGGAGCGTGGTCAAGTGTTCCAGTCTCGGCACTTGACTCGGTTCTAAATGACGGGACCAGCTTGTAGGGGGTAAAGCTGGACAAATATACGGTGCCCCCCTTAAATAAACGGCCTGCAGTCACGGCTTCAAGTGTAATGGATTAAGTTGCAAAATTATCATGAGTAACAACAACATATTTAAGTTAAAAAGGGGATTTTACAGTTCAAATAAATCTACTATTTGTTCATATCTCTTTTAAAATTAATTTATAATTATTGATACTTAAGGCGACAATGGACCATGAAAAACTTTTTATTTATTTATTAACCAATTGCTATGAAATTTTGTATACTTATACAGGGTTGTTTAGAGATGGAAATCCTAAATTTAAAAAAAAAATCAGATTGAAATTAATTAAGATATTAATTAAAATATGTTTGTTAATGACTCTATTTAAAAATGCTCCGTGCGCATCCAATTTGTCTCAGATATCTAATTTTCTCTCTTAAGCTAGCTTTATATAGTTATAATGAAAGTCAGTAGCAATATTTGATTGACATTCCTATTTATAAAAAGTAGAAAAGAAATCGATAAAGATAGGTCATTTTATGCAAAATTTTATCCAAAAAAATTTTTTTATTGCAAAAATTTTAAGTTGTTTTGAAATAGCATAATGAATTGATTGCTAAGTTTTATTCTAACATATATAAATAATCATTTTATGAAATTTGATGAAAATTCAAGGAAAATTAAGACGCGTGGAACATTTTGAACTTAACGAAACGACACGAAAATTTGTTTTGAGAAAATGGCATTTAAAGTTTTAATTTGAATAACATTTCCATTGTTTACGTTTGAAAAAAATACTTATGACTCGGTTAATAATGATCGGATCGACATACTTTTTTTTAAAATTTAAAGCTGATGAGTAGCAGAATCCTTCTCTGAAAGAGTAAAAAATCGCTTTGGGGACATATTTTTGTCAATCTGAAGGTCCATTGTCGCCTTAAACCGTGTTGTTTCCAACCCCATTGATGTAGGAAAACCTACTCCAAGTCGAAACGACCTAGGTCCTCAAATCCTAGGTCCTTGGCGAAGGGCAGTAAGCAGCTTAACTTTAAGGCAAGGTACCACTAGGGCTTAAGTCTGACTTGACCTCGAAGAACATCGGTCGCGTCATTTTGAACCGAGTCAAGTGACGAGACCGGGACACTCGACCCCGCACCTCCAGAGGTCAATTTGAAAACTTGTAGGACATTGTAGCCACGACTTATTTCACATTCCCCGGCCACCGTTAGTGAACACGGCGGTAGATTTGCAGCGACGAGCATCGAACTAGGGACGTAACCGTTCCATTAAATAGTATAATATGCAGAACAATCAAAACATTTCCCATTAAGCAGTCACAAGAAAAAAAAGGAATGTCAAATTATAAAAATCTAATAAGAGTCTACGGAGGAATTCTGAAATAAAATCTATTGTTTATGAGAGTGTTTATAAGAGGTAAAAGACTTAGTAATTTGACGGATGATTGAGTAAAAATTGAACATCCATAACGTGATGTTTTCCTTACCAGCATCAAAACAATACATATTCCTGGGTCTTGCAATGCATCCGAGGTCTGGGTCGACTGTCTTCATGGGCAACAGATCCTTCAGTCCCAAGTTTCTGTACAATGGGGAAGTCTTTAGCCGACCTGAACAAGAAATCGAAAACACTCAGAAAATTTCACTTAGGAGAATCAAGTTTCTAGCAATACAATGATAGGTATTCGAGATTTTCAAACACGGTAATTTAACAATAAGAATTATTTTACCATCGGTATGAAATGTCTGTGAGAATGCAAGAACTGTTAACTTATTTTATTAGTTAGCTACATGTTTTGAAATAAGTTAAACTTTCCAAATATATATCCCCCTTTGTGAACACCGATGTTCTTAGACCTGCTTCTTTATCTTTATTTTCGGAATAAATCGTATGGATATTTAGTCTTAAAGGTGACTGAATAGACAAATTTGTTTGACCAACCTAGCATATATTCTTTCTTTTTTCCGTGGAGTACAATAAATTTGAATTTGACTCTATTATACGTCAGAACAAAAGAAAATTAACATTATGTTTGCACAACTTATATTTCATTACGTAAACTAATTAATGTAATTAATCTTAAGCTTTTATAAACTAGACTACAAGCATTTTATATAGAATTACTAGCTGAAAACCCGCACTTCGCTACGGAGTACATTCAAAGTAAAAACAACGGTCAACGTATGCAATTTATGCCAAAAAATAAATATATATATTTATAATAAATGCGATGATCAATGTATACAATTGATGTAAAATATATATCTATCTATATGTATATATTTATAAAAAAATCTTAAGGGATATGCATTTTTTTGGGATAATATCCAATCGTCTGCTGCATTAGAAAGAGAAAAAAAATATTTTTTTTGTCTATTTAGTTGCTACGCACGTGACGATAAATTTATTGAAAGTACCAGAAAAAGAAATCACGTGATCGGCATTTAATAAATTAAATTCTAAAAATTAATCTTTATAAATTCACCAAAAATGAGGAAATGGAGGTAAAAATTCGAAAAAAATTTCATTTTGAAGCAATTTTTAGGATCTTTCTCGTGATATAATTTTTATAACCCTCAATGCATTATTTTTAATGCAAACGTAAAAAAAGTTTAAAAAACAGCTTAAAAATTTAATTTAAAAAAGTCTAAGAAGAATTTTTGAAAAATCTTTCTTAGTGCACCCCTACACCATTAGAAGAATCTCCAGTCAAAATTTCAGCCCTTTAGGTCCAGCGGTTTGGTCTGTGCGTTGTATGTCAGTCAGTCAGTGAATGAATGAGTCAGTTACGGAACTGTTTTATATATATAGATTATGATATTCATAAAATAAGGTCTCTAAATTAAGCAACAAAAATAACAAAAAAAAGTTTTTAATAACCAAATACTCCGATTTCTTTAAGAGATATCATAGCTTACAAAGAGCAGGAAAATAATGCGTAACGTACACTGGCGCAGAAAAATATTAAACCGCTTCATGAAAACTCTAAAATAGTAGGTATTTTTTCCATGAAGTATCCACGCTTAAAGACATGATGTAAACGCGGAGGCAATATCAACAAATATAGAGCAGTTATGTTCAGGTGAATGCATTTTATCTAGTAAATTATCTTAATTATTTTTTTCCAAAGTGACAGGCATTCTGTACTGAGGACATTCGCCTATTCATACTGCGATTTTACTGGCTACTTTAATTTGGTAAAACCCTGTAGGGGATCCAATGCTACTTTCCTATTAGGGAACAGCGCTTGGACGTCCATGATCGAGATTCGAACTCATTGAATGCCGGTCGGCACTACTTAGGTCAATTAGTTTAAAATATTACCATAGGATGAAACACGAAGATATCAATTAATTTTATTACAAAGGAAAAGTCAGTATAAATTTAAACGGCCCAGTTCTGCGAAATGGAAGTTTAAAAAAGCCGTCTTACGCAATTTTATTGTAAATAATTATCAGATAAAAAGAACTTTTTATATACCCCGTTTTTAAATTTCCTGTTGAATCCTATAAACTTGACAATTCTATGTATTAATGAATACTTTTATTAATTTTTTTGGATGAATTATCCCATCAACTTGAAAGAAAATGAAGTTAATTGGAAGTTAACTCGCGTTTAACTTTTCGTTTCCGTCCCGGCCGACAGAGGGCTGCACCAGTCTACAAAACAAAATTAACTGAAAATGCATTCGATTCTTCTTAAAGATGGCTAAAAGTAATAAAAGAAAGCATTGTCATCGTGTTCCGAGCTATTCTCAAAGTTTCAAATGTCTTGCTTGTCGGGAAGTGAGTTAAAAATCGATTGCAAGATTTGTACGGGACAAACACACACACAAAAACAAACAAGAAAGCGAGTTAATAACAAGTAATATATATATATATAAAAAAATTTAAAGTCAATTCCTACTTAGGTCAACAAAGAAAAATTTGAGTGTGAACTAATAGTAGGAATTGAAAAAAAAAGATTGCCTGCCAGAACCTTGCCTACTGTGCGAGATTAGGAGGGAAAAAGTTTGTCAGGTTGGGGATTCGATCTCACATTCTACAGGACGGGAGAAGCCCGCGATACCGCAGTGCTACCGTTTACACAGTAACAAGAGGGAAATTTCTATTCAAGAGCAAGAGACGCTCTAGGTCTAAAACTAAAATCGATTAATTAAATTTAATTAATGAATTAATATTTGAAAAAACTGTATTAACATCAAGTGTCATCCACTACAAGTTTAAAAAAATGTATTTGAACTTGAGTGGATGAATAAAAAGTACTTTTATTAACGATTGAAAATTTGAACAAGATATATATAGGGAGAGTGTGAACTAATAGTAGGAATTGAAAAACATGGTAAACATCCAAATCTTACCTCCTTTGAACTCCCTGAGCCTAGAGGCGACTTCCTCGTTGCTTCCATAGATGAAATTACCGTCAATGTAGGCAGAGATGGCGTTGGTTTGCCACCTAGGTCCTGGAATTTTTCAAAAAAATGTTACACTTAGTAAAGATATGACAATCCTTCATCAGGCAGCTTCATTAGATAGCTGCAGTGTGAAGACACTCAATTTTACAGAAAAACACATTTTGATTTACATTGCTTTAATGAAACACACTATAAAGCGTGTGTTATCGAACTAGCCTGTACATTCAAATTAAATATAATAGTCAATGTATACAATTACCCCAAAAAACCAAAAAAATATATTTATAATAAATTCAATAGCCAATGTATGCAACTGATGCAAAAAAAATAGAAAAATTATCTTTATAAAAAATCGTAACGGATATTTTTATAGACAAAATAATGTAGAAGAAAATATTCAATTTAAATACAACGGTCAATGTATCCATAAACCATGCTAATTTGAATTAAATTCTTATAAAATTCCATCTAAATGAGTCTAGTGTTTCAATTTTATCTTGTACCGTATTTTAATATTTTGTTTTGTCAATTTATGTCTTTGTTATGCACGTGATACAACATTAATTTAAAGTATCACAAAAAGAAAAGAAGTCGCGTGATCGGCATTTGATAAGTTACATTCTAAAAATCAACATTTAAAATTTCACCAAAAATCAGAAAATGGAGGTAAAGATTCGAAAAACATTTCATTTTAAAGGAATTTTTAGGATCTTTCTAGCGATATAAATTCTATAACCCTCATTATTATTTTAAATTCTTATTTTAAATGCAAACTTTTAAAGAATGTTACAAAAACAGCTTAAAATTTAATTTTTAAAAAAATCTAAGAATAATTTTTGAAAAATATTTCTCATTGCACCCTTACATTACGAGAAGAATCGCCCTGCATAATTTCAGCCCTTTATGTCCAGCGGTTTGGTCTGTACGTTACCTGTCAGTCAGTCAGTCAGTCAGTGACGGAACTGTTTTATATACAGTGGAATCTCGATCTATCGTTTTTCAAGGGACCGATTGAAATGGACGATAAATGCAGGAAAACGATAGATGCAGAAACATAACAAAGCAATATGATCGTTTGGACTGGATAAAATGAACGGTACATACGGAAAAACGATGGATCCGAAAACGATCGATCGACAATTCCACTGTATATAGATAACACAAACCGCATGTTTCTTCGATGATCACATTGCCATATACAACAGTTTCATGTTGTACTGTCTCTGGGTACCGTGTTGTATATCTCTACTTTAAGCCCTGTATATTTCGGAAAGGAATTTTTCAAAATTGGCCGTCTTTAACTCTCTAAACTTTTGAGTTTTTTTTTCTGTCTCTTTCTTTGATCTTGGAAAAGTTTTTCTGAAGAATTATTCCTTCTTCTAGCTTGGTTTTGAAAAGCGTCGTAATTTTATCATCTAAGACACTTTCGTAAACCAAATTATGGCAAGAATAATCTGGCATAAACACTTTTCAAGAAGAAAGTATGTGACAGAAAAATACCTGTCAAACGCTTTGAAGCGAAATGAGCGAAAGAGGGCGCTCAAGTGGCATCTCAAGTGTTTGAAGTGAGCGAAAATCTTCTAGTTACTGTCCGACCACAGTACGAAGAACCACGGTTGGCATAGTGCCAAGACGATTCTATTCGGGCTGTAGGTAAGGCTGCTGAGGAAGGAGGGGGAAAAGTCTCGTATTCTCTCGACATTCTTTAGAATCGATTACTAACTGCGCTTGCTTGTTTTTTCCTCGTCTGTTATTTTGATTATTATATTAAAATTAATGGATACTTTACCCAACACAACTGCTCGGAATAAGCCGTTCCGTAGTGATTCTTAACGTATAATACACAATGTAATTAAATTGTGTGATAAAGAAGCACTAGAAGGAAATGTTATTGTTCCACTTTCGCAATCCCTAAAGAGAGCTAGTGAAATGACCGGGATATCAATGTCCAGTGTAAAAAGAATACGCAGAGAAGCAAAGGGTGAAGAAACTCCAAAATTTGAATCTCCGAGGAAACTTCAGAAAAAAAAGAACCACCGAAAACGTAGCTTTAGATAATTTTGATTGTTATGTAATCCGAAAATATCCACTCCTATAAAACTCCTATTTTTTAAATAGATTTACTTCTTTCTTTTTATTATTTTGAAATTGTTATTCACATATTCGATCAAAAATAAAGTTTTAAAAAATAACTTTAAAATTGCGGACAAAAAGCAGTCTGGAATACATTCCGTATTTCATAAACAAACACATCCGAAAATATGACGTTTTCCCCTATTTTCTAAGTAGACTAGCTTTTCTCGCGCATGCGTAACAGCTTCCAGGGACCTTGCTTCCGTGGTCGGACAGTAGTTAGACTGATGTAATGATACGAGCTGAACCACCGATTGAAGTTTGGCGAAACCTAATAATGCTCGTCATTGTAAATAGCCAATAAATGTTATGTGTTTGTGTAAAAGTAGCCTAGTGCAATGATTCTTGCATACGCTTAGAGGATTAAAATGTGATAGGTAAAATTCCTTTAACTGAACTTCTATAAAATTTGGAACTTTATTCTTTTGTTTTATTTTCATGAAACCTTCCGGATTTTCGATTAGAGTAAAAATTCTGAAAATATTTTCTCTAAAGTAAAAAATTATTCTGCAAAAAGAGAGTTTTTAAGTTTTCTATAATGGTTAAAAATTTAATCAATAAATTTTATTCAAAATAATTTTATAAAAATCATAAATTTTATAAACTTTATAAAATTCATCATAAATTTTATAAAAATCAATAAATTTAATCAAAAATTTAATCAATAAATGTTATTCAAAATAATTTTATAAAAATCATAAATTTTATAAACTTTATAAAATTCATCATAAATTTTATAAAAATCAATAAATTTAATCAAAAATTTAATCAATAAATTTTATTCAAAATAATTTTATAAAAATCATAAATTTTATAAACTTTATAAAATTCATCATAAATTTTATAAAAATCAATAAATTTAATCAAAAATTTAATCAATAAATTTTATTCAAAATAATTTTATAAAAATCATAAATTTTATAAACTTTATAAAATTCATCATAAATTTTATAAAAATCAATAAATTTAATCAAAAATTTAATCAATAAATTTATCCCGAACACAAATCAATTTGAATCCTTTCACATGCACAACAGTGAAAACGAAATTAGGCCAACAGAGATGTTGGTTCAGTAGATACATCAAATGCTAAATGGGGCTTTAAATTTCGAATTTAAATTTTTTTAATAAAAATTTTGAATTTTTCAAGTATTATCTATGTATAATGATCTGTTATATAAAAAATACTTGAGTCATAACGAAGTGTGCGTAAATAAATAAAACCGAAAACATTTTTTGAATCCTCATAACTGAAACAGAGTAATACAGAAGTTTCAGATTTCAAAGTTATAGTAGTTCCTGTCAGTTACAAATTTGCCATATGCATGAAGTATTTCTTGTATCCAATAAGTTCTCTAAACTAAATAAATTAAATTAGGTTTATAACTCTTTAACTTTTTTAGATAATTTCATACAGTAAAATATATTTCGTCAAACGGTTTAGCCTGACAAAATTATTTTTCGTTTAAAAAAAGAAAACGTAAAAGAAGAAAAAAATCCTTTATAGTATTTAAATTTTTTATAGTAAATGCCATTTCGTTAAAATCTGTCGCTTTACAGAACTATTTTCTAATTTTTATTGCAATTTTTTTCATATAGTAAAGCCGTTTTCGTGAAAGGTTTCGCTTTACAACACTATTTTCTATCCATTTTTTTCAAATTAATCTTCATGTTCCGTAAAAAAATTATTATACTGTTAGAAAATTATTATACTAATTATACTGTTTTTAATCTTTTTTCATACACTAAACCTTATGCCGTGAAACGGTTTCGTTTAGCAAAAATTATTTTCTATTTAACAAATAACTCTTCATTTTTAGGAAAAAATTTACAGTCATGCAATATTAAATTAATTTCGTATAGTAAAGCTTATTTCGCGAAAAAGTTTCACTTTAAAAAATTATTTTCTATTTTTACAAATTATGTCGTCAAACGGTTTCGCTTATGAAAATTATTTTCTATTTTACAAATAACTCTTCATTTTTGGGAAAAAAACTAGTCATACAATTTTAAATTGATCTCGTATGGTAAAGCTTATGTCGCGAAAATGTTTCACTTATAGAAAATCATTTTCTAAATATTTTTACAAATTATGTCGTCAAACGGTTTCGCTTAGGAAAATTATTTTCTATTTTACAAATAACTCTTCATCTTTGGGTAAAAATTTACATTCATACAGTTTTAAATTGGTTTCGTATAGTATAGCTTATTTCGCGAAAATATTTCACTTTAAAAAATTATTTTCTAACTATTTTTATAAATTATGTCGTCAAACAGTTTCGCTTATGAAAATTATTTTCTATTTTACAAATGACTCTTCATTTTTGGGAAAAAACTACAGTCATACAATTTTAAATTGATTTCGTATAGTAAAGCCTATTTCGCGAAAATGTTTCATTTTAAAAAATTATTCTCTAACAACTTTTACAAATTATATCATCAAACGGTTTCGCTTAGCAAAATTATTTTCTATTTTACAAATAACTCTTCATCTTTGAGAAAAAATTTACAGTCATACAGTTTTAAATTGATTTCGTATATAAAGCTTATTTCGCGAAAATGTTACACTTTAAAAAATTTTTTTCTAACTTTTTTTACAAATTATGTCATCAAACGGTTTCGCTTATGAAAATTATTTTTTATTTTACAAACAACTCTTCATCTTTGGGGAAAAATTTACAGTCATACAGTTTTAAATTGATTTCGTATAGTAAAGCTTATTTCGCGAAAATATTTCACTTTAAAAAATTATTTTCCAACCATTTTTACAAATCACTCTTCATGTTCCGGAAAAAATAAATTTCACTGATCATTTAATTTAATTTTTTTTTTACACATGGGAAGCCTATTTCGTCACAAAAAGGTTTCGCTTTACCAAAACCAAATGTTCAGTATTCGAGAGTGAAAATCGAGGCCACGTTTTGCTGTGGAAGGTCAAAGTAATTATTGAAATTCCGAGTGACAAGAGAGTGAAGAGAAATGCCTTCTCACCGAGTCTGCATCCTGGCTGAAGACCTGCGAGTGATCGTGCGAAATTCATGCAGCGCCTGTCGAAGAATTTGTAGAAAGGGTCATCTTGGGGAATGTCCACTGGGTAACAGTTGTAATGCCTTCGGTCAACCGGTGTCTTGCAGCACTCGATACTGCGCTTGCGGGTGTCTACAAGTAGAACATCGTGTTAATAATAAAGAGACAGAAATATACAGGGTGCTTCAAAAGGAATCACCCGATTTTAATTGAGTATATTATGAAAAATATTGAACATAGAAACTTAAAATTAATTTTATATTACACTATGTAATATTTAAGAGCAATAAATATTTCTGATAATCTCTGTATTGTATTGCTTCATTTCTTGTACCTCTGATACCACTATCCCATGACGTTTGCAACCATGGGTTGCTACGCAAATTTGAATCCTTTTGAAATGCCCTACCGCCCCTTAAAATTTGTTCCAATCATTATGAGACACCCTGTATATATATATATATATATATATATATATATATATATATATATATATATATATATATATATATATATATATATATATATATATATATATATATATATATATATATATATGTATATATTTATATGTATATATATATATATGTATATATTTATATGTATATATATATATATATATATATGTATATATTTATATGTGTGTGTATATATATATATATATATATATATATATATATATATATATATATATATATATATATATATATATATATACTAACCGAAAACCCGTACTTCGCTACGGAGTACATTCAAATTAAATACAACGGTCGATGTATGCAATTAATGGCAAGAATATATATTAATATATTTATAATAAATACAACGATCAATGTATGCAATTGATGTAAAGAAAAACGAAAAAATATATTTATAAGAAATCATAACGGATATTTTTATAGACCAAATAATGTAGAAAAAAATATTCAAATTAAATCTAATAGGACATACTAAAGAACATAGTACAGTTACTATAGTACAGTTTGAGGATCATACCTTTTACTGTATTTTAATATTTTTTGGATAATGTCCAATCGTCTGCCGCATTATCAAGAAATTTTTTTTGTCTATTTCGTTGTATGCACGTGACGATAAACTTATTTAAAGTACCAGAAAAAGAAATCACGTGATCGGCATTTAATGAATTAAATTCTAAAAATGAATCTTTAAAAATTCACCAAAAATCAGAAATTGGAG
>OU015499.1:160546011-160548511 GCA_907164885.2 Dolomedes plantarius
AACATTCATTTTTATATATTAGATATATATATATTTATAGTAAATACGACGATCAATATATACAATTGATGTAGAAAAAATATTTATATTTATAAAAAAAAATCGTAAGGGATATTTTTATAGACAAAATAATGTCCAATCGTCTGCCACATTAGCAAGACAAAAAAATATTTTTTTGTCTATTTAGTTGTTATGCACGTGAGGATACATTTATTTAAAGTACCAGAAAAAGAAATCAAGTGATCTACATTTAATAAATTAAATTCTAATAATTAATTGTTAAAAATTCACCAAAAATCAGAAAATAGAGGTAAATATTCAAAAAAGATTTCATTTTAAAGAAATTTTTAGGATCTTTCTCGCGATATAAATTTTATAACCCTCAAATTATAATTTTAAATGCAAACTTTAAAAAAGTTATAAAAACAGCTTAAAAATTTAATTTAAAAAAATCTAAGAAGAATTTTTGAAAAATCTTTCTTAGTGCACCCCTACACCATAAGTAGAATCGCCATGCAAAATTTCAGGCCATTAGGTCCTGCGGTTTGGTCTGTGTGTTGTATGTCAGTCAGTGAGTCAGTTACGGAACTGTTTTATATATATAGATGATCGAATTCTATGATTGATATTAAAACTTGGTGAGAAGTCCTTTCTATTCAAATAATTTTTTTAAAATTCTAATGGGTAGTTCAGATAAAGTAAGCCATAACTTTTGGATACTTTTAGCCCGGACACCCTGTATTCTCATTATTTCTTTACTTATCTGACTTTTAAATTCACTGAATGTTTTTTGAAGTATCCGTTGGACTAAAAACTCAAGTTGTGCTTGCTTTTATATTTTTGCCGTGCAGTTAGGCCTGGTTGTCTTTACGTCTTTAGTGTCCGTCAAAAGAGTTTTGAATTGGTTGGACTTTTTACCATGTTTTTATTAACTTGCTTTCTTGTTTGTGTGTGTGTTTGTTGTGAAGGATCCACAATTTGGACATTTTGAACTCCTTCCAACGTTATAGCCATTTTGTTCTTCCAACACGATTACGGGGCATAAAACGGCCATATTGGAACTGCACCAATTTTCCAAGAAACATCACCCCCCTGAATTCCTCAGGACGCGGGAAAGAAATTCCAGGAAATTCAACGGACTTCCAATTTTCTTGGAAATAAGCGTACCACGTGGGTCAACCATGGGAATGTCGGAGCATCCTGCCCTCGAATAAAAAACTCGAAGAGGCAATAAATTTACGTGAATAACTAACCTGGGGAGGGGTTATAATGAAGAATGTAGGAGCCCCGAGTGTGGGAGAAAACGACGTTCGGAGGGAGAGCGAGGGAGCGATTGGAGGTAGCGAGCTGCGAAGAGAGCCTGGGAAGAAAAGACGCCCCCGTAAAAATGGCGAGATGTCCGTCTTCAACCGCCAGCGCCGAATCCTGTTGCCTCCGCCAGTGAAGGGCCACTTGAATTTCAGCCCGATGCCTAAAGCGTCCTCCGGTAGAAGTGCCTCAACGACGCCATGCTCTGCTGTTTCATCAAAAACTCCCCAGGTTGGTCATTTCTTCCCCTTTTAAATAGTGCTCATGCCGTTTGAGAGATTACGAGACTTTATTTCACTCGACCCGTAATGGTTATGCCGCAGGAAGCGGATGAAGTATGCCCTAATTCTGTTAAAATATGTATAGCCAAGATCTTAAATATAATATGTAAACCCGACCTTTTCTTGTAAAATATTGTATAATAAATGTTGTTATTTTTATTTATAAACGCATAGTTCCCTTTGGAGTTCACCTCCCTATATTTACACAACGCAAAGGGGTATCTCTGGTACCCCTCATAACAGTGTTTGTCTGGTACAAATCTTGCAATCGATTTTCAACTAACTTCCTGACTAGCTAGACATTTGAAACTTTTAGAATAGCTCAGAACACGATGACGAAGCATTCATTTGATACTTTTAGCCATCTTGAAGCAGGTTTTTTACGATGTTTTTATTATTTTCGGTTCATTTTGTTTTGTAGACTGGTGCAGCCATCTGTCGGCTGGGACGGGAATGAAAAGTGAAACGCAAGTTATAGAGAATAGCTCACTTCTACCCAGACTTGGGTGTATATAATTTGAAGTGGCACTCTAAATGAATTAGATTCAAACACAGTTTATACATGAAACGATGTTTATTGAATTCGTTGCACGTATAGAATTTGCTTTTACAGCAATAAGCATACGCACTACTTGCACGGGATATATATTAGCATTCAATAAAACTACACTTTGCAATACTCACAACCTAGAGAGTCAAACCAGCAGTTCTGCCACGTAAACTTTGGGCCCCCTAAGCACTAGCGCAGGTTAAAACCTGGAGCAGCTTACCTCGTAGCTCCCTTAACTCTCTTATCTATCAACCTTAACAACCTCTTAACAACCTATTTAATCAAGCTTCATGGTATTTATACCAAGCGCGTATGACGAAATTAGCATATCTTAAGCAGCTTCTTTAATTCATTCACTCAA